>JASPKZ010009850.1:0-62128 GCA_030220185.1 Diploptera punctata
AATGGTAGTTCTCTACTAAAAGTTAAGAATAGTAGTTCCCTACTGAAAGTTAAGAATGGTAGTCCCTACTAAAAGTTAAGAATGGTAGTTCCCTACTGAAAGTTAAGAATGGTAGTTCCCTACTAAAAGTAAAGGAATCGGTAGTTCCCTACTACACGTTAAGAATGGTAGTTCTCTAATAAAAATTAAGCATAGTAGTTACCTATAAAAGTTAAGAATGGTAGTCCTCTACTAAACGTTTAGAATAGTAGTTCCATACGAAAGTTAAGGATAGTATTTCCCTACTAAGAATTAAGAATAGTAGGTTCCCTACTAAAAGTTAAGAAATGTAGTTCCCTACTAAACGTTAAGAATGGTAGTTTCCCTACTAAAAGTTAAGAATAGTAGTTTCCATACTAAAAGCTTCAGAATAGTACTTCCCTACTAAAAGTTAAGAATATGGTCAGCTTGCCTACTACAAGTTAAGAATAAGCTAGTTCCCATATCTAAAGTTAAGAATGGTAGTTCCCTACTAAAAGTTAAGAATGGTAGTTCCCTACTAAAACGTTCAGAATAGTAGTTCTCTACTAAAAAGTTAAGACAATAGTACTTTCCTAATAAAAGTTATCTGCAATAGTAGCTTCCCATACTTAAAACGTCCTAAAGAATAGCTAAGTTCCCTACTAAAAGCTTAAGAATGGTAGTTCCCTACCAAAAGTTAATGAATAGTAGGTCCCTACTAAAAGTTAAGAATGGTAGTGCCCTACTAAAAGTTAAGAATAAGGCCAGCTTCCCTACTAAAAGTTGAAAGCAATGGTAGTTCCCTACTAAAAGTGAAGAATGGATAGCTTCGTCCTACTAAAAGTTAAGAATGGTGACCTAGCTTCCCTACTAAAGTTGTTAGAATTGTAAGCTTCCTACTAAAAGTTAAGAATGTAGTTCCCTACTAAAAGTTAAGAATGCGTGGTTCCCTACTACAGAGTTAAGCAATAGGTAGTTCCCTACGTGAAAGTTAAGAATGGTAGTTCCCTACTAAAAGTTAAGAATGGTAGTTCCCTACTAAAAGTTAAGAATGGTAGTTCTCTACTAAAAGTTAAGAATAGTAGTTCCCTACTAAAAGTTAAGAATGGTAGTTCCCTACTAAAAGTTAAGAATGGTAGTTCCCTACTAAAAGTTAAGAATGGTAGTTCCCTACTAAAAGTTAAGAATGGCAGTTCCCTACTAAAAGTTAAGAATGGTAGTTCCCTACTAAAAGTTAAGAATAGTAGTTTCCTACTAAAGGTTAATAATAGTAATTCCCTACTAAGATTTAAGAATGGTAATTCCCTACTAAACGTTAGGAATAGTAGTTCCTAAAAAAGTTAATAATAGTAGTTCCCTACTAAGAGTTAAGAATGGTAGTTCTCTACTAAAAGTTAAGAATAGTAGTTCCCTACTGAAAGTTAAGAATGGTAGTTCCCTACTAAAAGTTAAGAATGGTAGATCCCTACTTAAAAATGAAGAATGGCAATTCCCTAATAAAAATTAGGTATGGTAATTCCCTGCTAAAGGTTTTCCATTTGTATCGTCCATTCACATCCCCCGAATCCAGTCACTTTAATTAGTTGCCTGTAAAACAAGAAAGGCATCATGTCAGTACAAGACTCGGAGATCCAAAAACTTAAATTAATACAATATTTACAATGTAATTTTTAATGACTTTGAATATCTAATGCAACTATTCGGATCCACGAGACTATTGTATAAAATGTGGAACTTTTTTGAGCCAAGAATTTGTACATACCTTAACTACAACTTGATCCAATTTTACGCCAAATAACATGTGCTAAAGTGGAGCGATGTTTTTTTATTTACATCTCTATATTGCAATTCTAGAAAAACCTCTGATTTTTAAGTAACACAGTATGACAAAGCGAGAGAATGAAGATTTTGTTCTACGTTATTTGAAACATCTATAAACTCTCTTAAAGGATAAACGATTCTAAGTGACAGAAAACTAGCGGAAATTGGTAGCTGCACACAGAAATAATCCCCATGTATTTTTTTTTCATTCTTTAAAAAAAATTCAATTAAACATAGAAACAACGTGTATGTGATTTTGTTTGATGTTGTGTTTTCTTAGGCAATGGTTCTGCATGTAAATAAATATATGCATATTAAATTATTTTATATTTAAATGTATATAAAATTACTTGTTTTCACCATCAAGTTCATACAATCAACTTATGTATTTCATAATGAAATCATCCATTTTGTTGTATCCATCCAGGCTACAATATTCTTACCAAACAGTTCATCTACGGTTTTCCCTCCTCATATAATTTATTTTACACACTCATAGTGCTGGGATTATTTGAATGACTTCCATGTACTATTGTTTTCAATTTCGCCACCTTCAAATTTGCCTTGTTCAATTTTGCCTTCATTGCATCAAATTTATTTTCAAATATAGTTTCCTGGAAAGATAAAAGTTTACAACCGATTATTAACTAAAATGGACATTTTCACAGTTATTGTGGTAACTGTATAATTTATTCTTCCTACATGTGTGCAAAATATCAACAGCATTTTATGGACACTTGAATTTTTCCTTATCTTTGCATACATTTCTAATTGTTTTAATGGGATTGGAGCTTAGTCATAATTTTGTCTGTTCGTCTCTCTCTTTGGTCCAAAAACTTGTATTCTTCTTCTTCTTCTTCATTTTCTTCTTCAGTTATCCCCAACTTATAGGTTTTGTCGTCTTCAATTTCCATTTATTTCTATCATTCAAATCTCCTTCTTCCAAATTCCTTATCATCCATTATAGTTCTGACATAAGTTTTCCATTTCTATCTTGGTCTTCCAATTTTATTTCTTCCAGGGTGTGATAATTGGTATATATATTTTTGGCCATCTTTCATTTTCCATTCTTTGTACATGTTCATGCCATTAAAGAGTTTTATTTTTCAATCCTCTTAACAACAGATGTGGTGACATTCATTTCTTTCCAAAGGAATTAATTTCTTATTTTATCCTGTCTTGTTTTTTGGATACTTCTTCTAAAATAATCAAATTCAACTGTTCTAATTTTATTCGTTTGTAATTCCGTCAAAGACCAAGTTTCACTTCCATATGACAAAATATTCTACATTATGCTCTTATAAATTTTCATTTTTGTTCCCTTTGTAATATTTTTGTTCCAAATTATTGCATGTAATGTCTTAGTTGCATTTTTTGCCATTGCAATTTTAGTTTGTACATCTCTTTCACATGTACCTAAACATGTAATTATTGACCCAAGATATTAAAAAAATTCACATTTTTTTATCTCCCTTGTTTCTAGTATGAGGTCATCCACATCCTTTCCCAAACATATATTTTCTGTTTTCTGTCAATTTATATTCAGTCCCCATCTCATATCATCTTCATCCCCAGCAAAAATCATATGATTATCCGCAAACAACAATGAATGTAGTATTTTTCCTCCTACAGGAATACCCATTTCAGAACACTTTTTATACCATAAATTAAGAGCCTGTTATAGATAAATATTAAAAAGAACTGGCGATAAACTGCATCCCTGCTTCAGGCCTTTAATCACTGTGAACTCCTCTGTTAATTTATGCTGTGTTTTTGCTTTAGCTTTTGTATTACTATAGGTCCTATTAACAATATTAATCCATTCATCACGCATATTCATATTTCTAAGAACTTTATTTTCAAATGGTCGTAATATTTTCTCCTCACTTAAAGTTATCATTGTTTCGTATTCATTTCATATAGCCTAACAGTTTTTATTTTATTTTCAGTTTCTTTACAAGAATCCCTGTAATCCGTAATATCATGCATTTGCAGAATTGACCTAACGTTTAATTTCTTTCTACACCTTATTCCTGTTTGTAATTTGACTTGAGTCAGTACGAACAACATACACATTTACACTGAACAAGGCGAACATGAGAATGAAGTATGATGTCCAGACAAGTGTTCTGGTACTTTTGGGCGTTAAAGTTTACCGACATTTGTCTCACAGATGAGGACAATATCCCGATCGTGGATCGAACCCGGACGGATTCCACGTAAAGTTTGACAAAACAATTCACTTTTGTCTATATTTCGTGACTTTATCCAATAAAGGCTGCACTTTTAATTCTTCTCTTATATCTTCATTTCTGATTCTATCAAGTTTTGTACATCCTTTAACTTGTCTGAGGAACCTCCTCCACCATCTGTATTCTATCTTTCTGTTTTTTTATGGAGTCCAAGTTTCACATCCATACAATACTGTGGGGATTGCCATAACTTTATGCATTTTTATTTTTGTTTCATTTTTAATTAAAACATAAAACTCAAAATATGTATTTTTTAACTCCCCGTATATATACTACATTCACAGAGATAATTATTTTACTGTCACTCTGTAAAACTTTATGGTTACGTCATCCACAGATATAAAACCGTGCATTTTAAGTACAATTGTCGTAGATGGAAACTCCATTTTTCTGTTGCATTGTGTTTGGTTACTAAAGTATTGTCGGATGAGATGTCAAACAGAATTCATAATATTATTTCTTGTAATAAACACTACCGGTACATAAAATTACCGCCAGACTATGTATCAGTTAGAGTTAGTGGTGATTGGGGGAAATGTTTCCAGAAATACGTTCTAACGTGAACTATATCAGTCAAGCGGAGCTTTAGTGTATTTCCAACTAGCCTACTTACAGTATTTTAATTGTCACAAAATATAAAAATATTCTGGACTCTATGTTTTATGTCTTTCAATTATCTTGGTTCATATTTGACCTCGGTGGTCTAGGGGTTATGTTACTGGCTCTCTCCCCAATGAGTTCCGAGATCAAACCCGCCGAGATCGATGGATTTTTAGGATGGAAGAAATGCAAGGGACCAGTTCTCCGAGAGAGACTTTAAGCCGTGAGTTCCGTAAAAGAACCACAGGCATAAACTAGTGCATCTGAGCAAAATATAATCTGCCTTTCTCCATTCAAGTAATACCTTAATTTCCTACTAGATGTCTCTTTGAGGTTATGTGCTGACTACTAACTGACATATATAGGAAAATAAGCCTAACTAAATTAGATTGGTTAAAAAATGTCCCCACTCGGAACGTAGGGAATAAACTACTGCTACTACTATATTTATATGGAAATTACTCAATAGAATGTGGTACACACTAGGCAACAGAGCGTATCATGCACTTCTCGGATCAAAGATTACTAGTTAGAATATACCGGACGACCCATGTTGGCTTATGCCTACAAAACCTGACCTTGAAAATGTCGAAATACAATAAGTATTAGTTTTGGAAAGATAATTACAGGGTGCGTCAGAAGGTAGTTAACCATTGCACATGTTACAAGAGAAACAGTCAGATTGGTTGATACTGGGGTTTGAATACGGGACCTTGAGAATATAATCTCAAACGCTACTGCTAGAGGAATTTTGGAGGACAAATTTTTCAGTACAAAACCACTAAATCTTGCAACATTTGCGGGATTTGATTGAACAGGAATTTGATCACACTTTTGTTAATAATGGGAAATTGTGTGACAACATCTGCAAATCAGTGTTAAAGCGATGTCATAAATGTTTAAACAGCAATGGAGGTCAGTTCGAACAATTTCGGTAGTTATTTTTGTATAGTTGTTGTAAGCTACAGAAAATAATATATTTGTATTTTCTATTAACTGACTTATGCTGCACCCTGTGTATTTGGGAAAATTTTCGAGTAGCAGAAATTGTAGATGGACCTTGGATAAATTAGAACAAGTAATAAAACATTTTTTTTAAATATGCGCAGCGGGCCCGGGTCCGAACCCCGGTCGGGACAAGTTTCCTGGGTGATTTTTTTCTGTGTTTTTCCTCACTTGTAAGACAAATGTCAGGAGACTTTAAGGCCCCAACTGTACCGAATATCATACGGCCATCACAATTCTCATAATTCATATTCGCCTTAGATTAAGTTTAGGATTAAGGACTCTCCTGGCGCACCACTATCATCATTATCACCCATCACATCGTCAGGGCATCCGTATCCCCGCCTTCAGGGAGCCCCAACCTCAAAAATGTGTTACAATTACGCCAGTGCGAGAAGATAGCACTAGAAATGTCAAAATGACAACCTGGGGTATTGAATAAAATAAATGTATAAGTGTACAAATATTAATTTGGTTTGGCCATGTATGCAGAATGTGTGATGAAAGACTTTTATCGTTAAAAACCATTTTCAGTAAAACCTTTAACAACTAGGCTCCAAGTCAGACCGTTAATTAGATGGGATAACAATGTGTTACAAGACTGAATAATGCAGCCTGCATGTGTGCGAATTCTAAACCTCTCAAAAGATATTCATGAAAATTTGTACATACATGTTTTCACGTACGCCACGCGTTTAGCCACTTTCTTCTTCTTCTAGCTTTGCAGCTCTTTATGGGCTCTGGCTGCTCTTCCACGCATCCCTGTCCAACGCCCTCTCCATCCCCGGACCCCGATTTTCCTCTACTCCATCCAACCTCGGTCTTCCTACATCTGGTCTCAGTAAGTGTAAGCTTTCTAGTGGTATTGTCCTCCTCCAGTCTCATTATATGGTCCACCCATCTCATTCTGTAGCCGCTATCTATTATGCTCTAAAACCAGTAGATGTAGGAGTTAACCTGAAACGAAAATTAAAAAGCCGCTCTGGCGGTCGCAGATTTCGTTGTTTGACAATGAAACCAGTATATGCTATTGAAATAAACCGGGGTAGATATTATCCAAAACTCATCGAATTCCGACAATGTTAAGTGGAGGTTTACCTGAAATCCGAAAATAAGAATTGACTCTAGCAAACCGCCATGTTTGATTCGCCGAAACATATAACTTTGTGTATACATATTTTCAGATACGGCGAATGTTTAGCTGATATTATGCTCTAAAAATATTAGGTGTAGGAGTTTACCTGAACGAAAATTTAAAACCCATATTTCATTTATTTAGGAGTAGGAGCGCACTCCAGTCATTAGCAAGTTGAATTTAAAAAAATTGAGATTAGTGACAGGAAGCGTTGGAAATAAATATTTAAGTATTCAATTGAATGAAGCTGCAGTGTGTAATAAGAAGTGTATTTATTCCAATATGAATTATTTGTGTAATGAATGTATTCTAACTTACCTAACTTCCATATCCCAAAATCTGAGCTAATATTTTCCAATCGCTCACGACACTACAGAAACAGAATGGAATTTTAAAACGTTCAATCGTTGCTACGTTACAATGCAACACTACTTCAATGCTACATCAAACAAAACCCCATTCAAAGCGTAACATTTGGATTTTTGCATTATTGGACAAGCAAAGGCATCGTGCCACAATGTCCTGCTCATCGTAGTCTACGAGTATTAGTTTTTCTTATTAAAATCCGGTTTCCCATGTACCGTGTAGTCTTCACCATTCCCATATTGGCGTCTGCTTTAGAAAATTAATATTTAGTCCATCTTCTTCTCAATTTTGAACACATCTTACAATCGAGTGGACATGGAATCTACTAGTCTCTGTTCTCATCCCATTTATAACTTAATCCTAAGTGTGGCTACCTTCGGGAGAGAAGTAAAGTCGTGTCATAGATTTGCAGGGGTTGTTTTGTCATATAATTGAAATTTGTCACAGAAATAATTCGTTAAATTAAATTGGTCACAGAATCAGCCAGATGTGTCAGCCCCCCACATACACGGTCATTTCCGGTGTGTCTACTATAATTCTTTCCGAGCTACGTTCAAATTGTAACAAACCTGATGTATGACCGCATTTTACAATAACTGTTTTACTTTAGACGTGTAAGAAAATATAGTTCGCTCTAACACTGGAAATAAAGGAAATAAAAATATATATTATTTGGAATATGTCTATATAAGTTATATCTTTATAGTCGTATGTATAATTCTTCTATACGTGTGTTTGTCACTCTACTCCTCTTAACTATTATATCGATTCTGATGTAATGTTTAATTGTACTGAACAACTTTTTAGGGCGGTATTACTTACTACATGTGACAAACGGTCCCCGAACTTCATATGGACATCATAATTATCATCATTCATATTCGTCTTAAATTAAGTTTAGGATTAAGTACTCTCCTGGCATACCATTATCATCATTATCACCCATCACATCATCGGGGCAGCCGTAACTCCGCCTTTCGGGCGCCCCAACCTCAGAAGTATGTTACAATTACGCCAGTGCTGGGAGAAAATACAAAAAATGTCATTATTACAACCTGAGGTATTGAATAAAATAAATCCATAAGAGTACAACTATGAATTTGGTTTGGCCATGTATGCAGAATGTGTGATGAAAGACTTTTATTGTTAACAAACATTTCCAGTGAAACTTTTAACAACTAGGCTCCAAGTCAGACCGTTAATTAGATGGGATAACGATATGTTACAAGACTGCATGAGTGTGACTACTAAATCCAACAGATATTCATGAAAATTTGTACATACATGTTTTCACGTACGCCGAGCGTTTAGCCGCTTTCTTCTTCTTCTAGCTCTACACTTATTTATGGGCCCTGGCTGCTCTTCCACGCATCCCTGTCCAACGCCCTACCCCGGACTCCGAGCTTCCTCTACACAATCCATCCATCTCAACTTCGGTCTTCCTCCGTCTGGTCTCAGTAGTGTAAAGCTTTCTAGTGGTATTATCCTCCTCCATTCTCATTATATGGTCCACCCATCTCATTCTGTAGCCGCTATTTATCATGCTCTAAACCGGTACATGTAGGAGTACACCTGAAACGATTATTAAAAAGCCGCTCTAGGGGTCGCAAATTTCGTTGTTTGACAACGAAACTCGGTATATGCTATTAAAATAAACCGAGGTAAGTATTATCCAAAACTCAGCGAAACCCGACCTTTTTTAAGTGGGGGTTTACCTGAAATCCCAAAATAAGAATTGACTCTAGCAAACCACCATCCAGTAAAGGGGCAGAAATTAAAAGACTTTCAAAAAAAAGGTTTCGTGAGAAACTTTTACCAATCTGTTACGCTTGAGTATATATAAAGACATTTCTGCCCAGTGTATCTCAAGTTCTTTGAAGATGGACACATGTAAGAAATTGTTTTTACAACCCGGGACAATCGTTCCCAAATAATACGGCCTCGCAGCTGGAGACGTAATGTCCCTTGTCCGGCTCCGGAGGTCATCCTTCCAGACAGATAAATGACGGTCAATCTTAAGTGTCGAAAAGCACTAGACCGCCTGTTGAGATGGCGACAGTAGCCAAAAACTATGTCCATCTGTTTTCAGTAAATTAATGAACTTCTCACCAGCGTGTGAAAAACACGCCCTGGAAATACATGACCAATGTATTGTCCCGAGATTCTGGTTTAACTATAGTGGGAACCATAATACCAATCAGAGTCCATAAGTCAATATCATTCTGCTAGTAAGGCGTTTTTTATGTATGTTAATTATATGTTCAGCCAATTAAAATATTGGTTTTGTAAATTGTATTTGTAAGATGGAGTTGGATATATTCCGAATATCGTGAAAGTTGTCTACTCCGGGGAACGTTCCCGGGTGGAACAAAATTAACATAAGACTCCGCGCAGGATTAATTGTTTGAGTTCCGCGGCAGTGCGGACTCGTATATTTCGCCGGTCGCAGGCAAGCGACCCATTAGATACACTAAATGTGTTAGGCCAAGAACGGCAAGTTATAAAAGTTATTCATTTTAAAAGCATCAGTGTGCTGGTGTTATATCACACTTTAGGTCGAGTGAAGACCGGTTAATTATCAGTGTTCCAAAACGCGATAGATTCGCCACGATATTAATAAAATTGGTCCAGTATTGACCGCTATTCGCACCTGTACTATTCCGAAGTGAAAAAATACCGGAATATATCCAAATCAAATAATCCAATGTTCTGGAATTGGAACTATAACAGTCTTGTGCTACATGTTGATTAATGAATATTATATAATCGACATCAGTATTGTATTGGTAAGCCTCCTGATAGTACTCAGTTATCCTTATTTCGTTCCTCGCCTTATCCCACGGTGAAAATCCACAACCCTGAGATACATAGAGTACTTGCCTTGGCCTGGGCACATACCGCCTTTTTCCTGTTATAACCTCATCCGGGGTTTCACAGTCAGAAGAGTATTCACCTTATCATCAGCAGTGTTGGGTTTCCTCCAACCATTATACTACCATCTGATCCGAAGAGAATTATTTTGCTTTCATTGGATCAAATTACACGATCCGAAAACTCCTGTGATTTCTTTGCATGCTCTTTTGTAAAAAAGTAATCTTGCAGCACAATTTTTTTTCACTTACATATGACCTTTTTCGTGGTCTACGGCCATGATAATTATGCGACCACAGCACATGACGAACAGTCTGATTGCTCACTTGCTTTTCGGACAATTCTTCCACCATGGGCCTAAGTTCCGGGACCCTCATCCCAGGGTGTGCTCTAACATGTATCAAACGTTCTTCTCTTTAGTTTATTATTTTGTCTCTACCTTTACGCTAAAAATTGTCTATGGTACTTTCATACTTGAACTTGTTAATCCTTAAATTGACAGAGCACTTATTTATCTATCAATTATTTAAATGTGGCGGACCGCAATGAAAACGAAATGGTGCGTAACTGTTATTATTAGGTAAATTGTGAAGTTCTACAAACATTAAGTAATTTCTTCTCTCGTTAGTTTTCATCTGTTTTTATTCTAATCATTAAATGAACGAAACCAATTGATGTATCTTATAAGATACATTTTGAATTAAGGGTTAACTATGCATGTGATTTTTCCCACTATATTGCCTATTTCCCTCAGTGATTTGCCTCTTAAAGCAAGGTTGACAGTTGTTCTCTTTAAGTCTGAACTTAACTGCAATCTCTTCTCCATTGTGCACACAAATGAAGCAAGTACGTAAATGCTATGACACTCTCTACTCGTTCACTTGAGTAGGTAGCGCAACATCAGTTTACAAATACACAAAGGATGGAGACAGCGTTCTTTGAGTGTATGAACAAGACTGTTGCAATCCAGTTCCATCCATGTTGCTATGCCAAAGAAATGATAGGTTTTACAAATTAATTTAAACGAGCTACAATATAAAATTAATTGCCATGCATTTCCGTAACACAGCCTAATATAAATTTTAAAACTTAAATAGGCCTAAAATTAACAAAAATATAAGCTGTATGAACAAGATTGTTACTAACTGTATGTGTGGGTAAACATATTGGCAATTGGCTCTACTGTGGGAATGGTGTGTTAATCACGTTGGACCACATTTACGCTAGCAGTCACATTAACTGTCACTTGCGTGCGATCGAATATTCCCAGGTGGTACCCTAGCATAAAATAGCCCATACCTTAAGTCTGAGAGTAAAATTAAAGTTTATAAAACTCAGTGTGATCAGCGATGGACCAGTGAAAGTACCTTGATTGCCATTGTAATGTGCACAAGTTAACTGAAACCTGAGTAATGAAGTGGAATGGAATTTATTGCCTTTTTCTTTTTTCAAAAGAAAGGAAATACATATGCATTTATATTGAGCACGGGCCTGCTTGGCCGTACTGCATTATTTTTCCATGAATAAAAAATAATCATAATATAAACACAATACCTACATGGTTACACCAACCTGTATCAAAACAATGAATTATATATATATATATATATATATATTATATGTGTGTGTGTGTGTTGTGTGTGTCTACACTATAATACACAGTAATACATATCTACACTCATCCATGAAAAGACCATGTGTGTAGATATAAAAAAAAATGTCTCATTCTGTATGAAACCGGAGTATGCATGCGATGTGAGGCCCAAAACAGCAACGCAGCCTAGTGCGCAGCTGCGGTTGCATACGAGAGTGAACAGAATAACAGACACAATGGTTCTGTGTGTAGTATACTTCATTTCCCCAACCACTAAGGTACTTTCCCTGGTGATGACATACTGTATGATGCTGAAACTCGGCAGAGATAAAAAAGATGCAGCAAATTATGAATACAGGAGAAATTAATCCACTACGAGTCATATAAGTAAAACCAGATTAGAAAAGATATGAAACGAGGATATGAGACAACAATCTAATATATTGGATATCAACACAATTATAAAACTAGAAAAAAAAGTGGAATGCTAATATAGATAGAGGTAATAAAAGGACAGAACATTTGGATATTTATATCCAACTTCTAAATGCTTTTGAAATAGGAGGATTAAGAGTAAACATGAAAAAAAACTGAATATCTTTGTAGTAGGAGGAAGTGGACGAGATATATCCCTATCCAAAGGAATTATTAGAGCTGTTAAAAAATTTAAATATTTGGGATCACTTATTAATGAATCAGGGAGTTGTAAAGCTGAAGTAGATATCAGGTTAGTACAAGCACGAAGAGCCATAAAAATGTTGAATGGAGTACTGTGGAGTAGGATCATGTCAAACCACACGAAGAAGAGGATTTTGAAGTCTGTTGTGGAAAGCATAATGACTTATTGTGCTGAGGGATGTACTTTGGTAGAGGGACAAAAAACTAAGATCTTGGCAGTGGAGATGGATGGAATAAGACGCAGTGCCAGGGTGTCCAGGTTGGAAAGAAGAAGAAATGAAGAAGTGAGGCAGATGATGGATATGGAGGAGACAGTGGTGGAAAGGATCGAAAGACGAGCTCTTCAGTGGTATGGCCATGTCAGGAGAATGGAGGATGATAGGTGGCCCAAAACTCTTTTGGAATGGTCACCTTCTGGTAGAAGGAAACGGGGCAGGCCAAGAACAACTTGGAGAGGAGAGATCCATAGATTGATGAACGACCGAGGTCTGGAGGAGGATGAATGGTGTGATCGGCAAGAATGGCGAAAGGGAATACAGGGTAACCGCTGAAAAGTGGAGAGGCCCTCAAAAGTAAGTAAGTAAGTAAAAAAGTAAGTAATATCCAAGAGGCAAAAGAGATGTAGACAGACCGAAAAAAACGATGGAAAGTAGTATTAATTTTTTTAATGGATCGTGTACTGTATGGTGATAAACAGGTCATGGGTCTAGTTAAAAGGATAAGAAGAAGACCATCATCATTCACAACGATTATATTTTTCATTGAGATCTTACCTCTACAAACGTGCTTCTAGTGGCAAGTTGAAGGCCTATGGATACTACATTAAATTTGCGGTAGTGTTCAGGCTCAAGCCATCTATAATAATCAACCTATCCTTACTCTGTCCACCGCTGTGGTCTCGAGGTAGCGTACTGCCTTGTCACGCAGCGGACCCGGGTTCGATCCCCGGTCGGGGCAGTTTTTCTGGATGAGGTTTTTATCAGGGTTTTTCCTCCCTGTAAGACAAATGTCAGGAAAACTTTAAGGCCCAAACGGTCCCCGAAATCATATTGCCATCATCATCATCCTTAAGCAACGGGAAGTTACCACACCTACAATTGCCTAGTAAAGCTGCAAGTATAGCATGAATATGCAATGATTGCAGTGAAGGACCTACCTTCGGGCAGAATTACTATGGATGGATGGATTCTTACCCAAATATTGATTATATAATTAGAGGTTTCTAAGACGCCGCTCCAATCACCAAAAACTGAAAACAGTTCTCTAACAATAATGTCTTCGCATTATAACTGACGTATAAAATGACATTTCCATGTCAACTCCACGTGAATATAATTATCTTAGCAGCGTTGCAACTATTGTATTTTTCAGTATTATTATAATGTAGTACGTATGTTAATGCCAGTAAATAAGGACGTGACAACGCCGCTTGATATGCTATACTTATCCGTGCAAAATAGACCTACTTAACCACAAAGCAAAGCGCCTGTAAACTAAAATACCAAGTTCATTATAATAATGTCGTACCAGTGTGTGACGTAATAAACATCGGGCGAGTTTAAGGTAGCCAATCACAAGCGAGTTCACACCAGCCATGATGTTTTTTTCATGCAATCGTTAGTGGTTAGTCACTGCGATAATTATAAGAACATTAAGAAACAAAACGAATCAAAACATTAGGAACGCTAAGTTGCGGTATGCTCATAGTCTCATTGATCCAAACACAAATGCAAGTGATATGTGGAAAACGTATTAGATCAATGGGTCTACGGCAGCCGACAACCAAAAGGAGAGAGCATTAACATATCACTGGACGATCTAAACCAACATTTCACACCACATGCCACACTTAACATAAACACTACGACCAAACAACAAACTATAGATGAGCTCCTATCCACACCTACTCCTTCCCGAGAAAAATTCTTCTTTTCCTATATAATGCCAATCGACGTTAAACTATCCCTGGACCGCATTAGAACTAAAACACAAGGTATAGACAATATAAGTATCGACTTTTTAAAGAAAATACTCCATGTCATACTCCCAACTGTAACCCATATATTTAATGCCTCAATTATGACCTCAACTTACCCTGAACTCTGGAAAAAAGCTATAGTCAGACCAATCCCTAAAATTAAATTACCTGTAACACCAAACGACTTTAGACCAATCAGCATCCTCCCAGTCCTATCTAAGCATTGGAGCGCATTATTCATGGACAATTAACTGATTACCTTAACACTCATAACATACTCGACCCATACCAATCAGGTTTTAGGACAGGCCATAGTACGGCAACCGCACTTCTTAAAGTTACCGAAGATGCGCGTGAAGCAATGGACAGTGGCACATGACAATATTTACACTCTTGGACTTCAGCAAAGCTTTCGACACTGTTGACACTGACATATTAATAGCAAAATTAAGCGCTCTGAATCTTTCGGACAATGCTGTTAACTGGCTTGGATCCTATCTCCATGGTCGCCAGCAATGTGTATCCAATGCAGAACTTTCCTCATCCTGGCTATCACTGAAGGGTGGCGTCCAACAAGGTTCAGTGTTAGGACCACTTCTGTTCTCTATCTATGTTAACGATATATCCACTAGACTTGCCTATTGTCCATATCACCTATACGCTGATGATTTGCAAATTTACATTCACTCCCATCCTGACGATGTACATGACACACTAGACAAATTGAATAGTGACCTAGACTCAATTTCCCAATGGTCGAAGAAACATGGACTTAATCTAAATACTGACAAGACACAGTGCATAATTATAGGACATCGGCGAATCCAAAGCATTATAAATTACGAAAATATCCCTACCATTCTCCTAAATGACAAAAATATCCCTACAGCTCAGTAGTAAAAATTTGGGTATCTATATGGACCAACACCTAGACTGGAAAATCCAGGTGAATAATACCTGCAAGAAAGTGTTCTCAATTCTTCACTCCCTAAATAGTTTTAAAAAACTTCCTTCCTACAAAATTAAAACAAATACTTGTACGGACTCTTATAATGCCACACTTCGACTACTGCGACATATTACTGACTAATCTGACAACTGATCTATCTGACAGACTACAGCGTGCTCATAATGCGTGCATTCGATTTATATTCAATCTCCGTCGTTATGACCACGTGTCTCCTTCATTTCAGGCCTTATCATGGCTACGCCTAAATGACAGAAGAACTTTACATTCACATACCTTACTATTCCAAATTCTGCACACATATTTACCAACTTATTTAACAACACGTTTTCAACATTTATCGGCTCATCACAATTTAGGAACAAGATCACAAGACTCTTCTTTACTTTTGATACCACAACACAGGACCGTCTGTACTCTGAATCTTACACAATATCTATGGCTAGAGCATGGAACTCACTTCCCAGTCATGTCAGGGACTGTCAATCGCTATCATTATTTAAATCCAAATTAAATGATATCTTAAGTTCGACACAATGAAAACATTAACTACATAACAACTATATAGAGCATTCTATTAATAATCATGTAGGAAGCTACTTACTTTATTTTATATAATTTTAATTTTTATATATTCTATGTTTTGTTAGTATTAGCTAGTATTAGATCCATCATCATTGTATTTTGTTTAGTCTGTATTTTAATATCTTAAAATTGTAATATGTACGTAATTCTTGTATAATTTTACTATTCGCTGGTTGAGTGGAAGAGAAGGCCTTATGGCCTTAACTCTGCCGGCTAAAATAAATCATTATTATTATTATTATTATATTATTATATTATTTTAACTCTAGTTTTATCGTTAAGCCTTTATTTACTGATCGTTGGTGTTCAGTGATATAGTTTTTCCCCATAGAACTAAGTAGCACTATGGCGATGGATTTGATGATGTGAAACACCCGTGCACTTGATCTATAGGAATCCAATCCTGTAAAATTTGAAGATTATGTCAGGGGAAACAATTTCCTTCCTTCTTCATCTTGATAAGGCGCTTATAGCTTCAATTCGAGAATGCTTTGGCCTTCTCAACGAGTTCTTTCCACACTTTTCTATCCTGGACACATTTGTTCCAATTGTTTTATCTTCATCAATTCCTTCCCTGACTCTATAAATTCGCTAAGTTGCTTTACAATTCGAGGCACCTTCTTCATTATCTCGAACCCTTTCATACTTTCCCGGAATTCGAGTGCACGGATGATGCGCTGGACTTGACCAATACCCTCTCAGCAGGATCCAACGGTCAAAGAGCCACAGAAAATAAAATAATAATAAACTGAGAAATCCACATGGATATACCATGGTGAGTTGACTGATGTAACGAAGTACTGGTACAAATTTTCATTTTCAGCTGAACAACCCGCTACTGTCTTACTGACTATCCTCACATCTGGGCCATCACGGGTGACTATATAGTGCTGCTACTCCAACAACTGCTAGCAAACCTAGGGAGCAAACCCTCCAGTATTGCCCAATCAAAAAGAGACCTCCTCCCTCCACCTATAACGGCGATTGATCACTTTAATGTGAACAAGGAACTAAAGTAAAACATTACTGGCGACGTGGAGGTTAATACACAGGAGATTTTGCGATATTATGCGACCTCAGTAACGAATTTTTAAAATTCTTAAAGATTTTTGTCTCTCTAGACAAAAAAAAAGTATATATATATATATATATAGCCTATACACTTATCAGATGAAACAAGATCTGCCACTGAGGGTCGTTCTCGAAAAGCTTCCCTGAAACACCCCCACCGACGAAATCAGATTAGAACTCCTTGCCCTTGGTTACCCTTAAAATCCATAAAGTAAATCTCTAAAAGAAAGTTAGAGATTACGTCATTACTCTTCCCGCATTTATATTTAGGCCCTGAATTCAGATTTCCGGCCGAGAATATAGAACCTAATCCGTCTTTTGTTCATGGTTATTGGAGTAGAAGCATATCGACCTAGATTTGAACTGAATCAGTTTTGAAGTGCCAGAAATGTAACCGCGGGACATGGACAAATGTTGCTCCAGTATGTCCAACGTGTTAGATTAAAATCATATTGGAGCTATTTCTATTGATGTCAAATTTGGTAAATTCATGTTTCGGAGACCATGTGTAGATTCTCCCATGGAAGCGGTCTCAGTATCAAGGATTTAAACGCCAAGGTGTATCTGAACAGATTCATAAACCAATAACATTCATACAAGAGAGATATATACGGACATTGTTTCAGTATTGCAACTCATTTATAACCTACTGACACATTTAAAATAATTATTACATGAATAGAAATGACTGATTAAACGGTTCCCTTTGAGGTACTGTAATTTGCATTAACAGATCAATTGACCATAGGAATGGCCAATATTACGATGGTTTCAATTCTTTGAAGGCATAGTCATTTTTTTCCAATCTCCCAATACGAACTTATTTTCAAAGCATCAATATATAAATCACCTACCAGACTTTTAGCAAGGCACGACCTAAATACAAGACAAATCAAAATGAAGGACCCGATTTCATTGATTTATTGCGTGAAATATAATGAACGTATTATATGTGAGACAAGTGGTTTGAAAGGTAAACTCTCAAAGTTAAGTTTCTTTGCACTGTTTTCGCATTCGCCCGTAGAGTAGTAAAGGAAAATAACACAACGTTGGATGGACGTGTATTCCTGGGGGATGCGATCTCTCATTCAGTGGTCACCTTGGTCCGCCGACTTGGCTCCATGTGATTTCTTCATGTGGGGTTTTGTAAAGGATCATATTTACGTACCACTACTTCCAACAACACTGGAGGGCCTGCATGCCCACATTTCACAGCATCCATTGCTGATATTGATCGCAACATGCTACAGAAAGTTTGGCAGGAGATAGAATATCGGCTTGATGTGTGTCGTGTTACGCAAGGTGCTCACATAGATACTTAATAATAATAATAATAATAATAATAATAATAATATAATAATAATAATAATAATAATAATAATACTTTATTTATTCTGGCAGAGTTAAGGCCATAAGGCCCTCTCTTCCACTCAACCAGCACAAATACAAATAAATATTCGACAATTATAGATATACACTGTACTAATTATAAACAGTTAAAGATACAATAAATGTAGCAATGTAAATGTCATGTACAAAACAACATTTCATAGGGTAATAACAATAATGATACGATAATAATAATAATAATAGTAATAATAATAATAATAATAATAATAATAATAATAATAATATAAATATGATACATTATACGGGAAACACCATTTAATATATATATCTTACACTGGATAATAATGAAGTCGAGTTTAGAGCAAATATAAATTTAGATTTCTTTTAAAAGATGTCAATGTCCGGCAGCCCCTTATTTCTTGTGGTAGGGAATTCCAGTTGCGAGAAGTGGAGATGGTATATGACATGGAGTGATGTGATGTCCTATGTTGCGGTATATTAAGTAAGAGACTATGTTGTGATCTTGTGTTTAAGTTATGGTTTGAGGATAGATACTGGAAACGGGATGATAAATAATTGGGAATCGAGGTATGTAGGATCTTAAATAGGAGAATTAGACAGTGCGATTTTCTTCTCTCTTTTAGATGTAGCCATGACAATTCGTGGAATAATGGAGAAATGTGATCGTATTTTCGAACATTAAATATGAATCTGATACACATATTATGGACACGCTGCAGTTTGTCCGACAATCCGTCACTTATGTCAGTTAGTAGAACGTCACAGTAATCAAAATGCGGCATCATAAAGTTTGGATTAAAATTCTTTTAAGAGTGTAGGAAGAAAATGTTTAAGTCGCTTTAAGTAAAGTAAAGTAAAGTGATCCCACAGCAGGCCTCAGGAGGCCCTTGGGGTAGTAGGAGGTTAAGGCTCCCACTTTTTCTAGACAATCGGCACTTTATGTCAGCCGGGTTGTCAGCCCTGCGTGACGGCCGCCTTTACCCCAGAACAAGCGTCTGGTACTCATTTCAGTTAGAGGCTGAGTCGACCCCAGGGCCATAGTGCCGCCAGAGGGTTTGGTCAGTTTAAAAATCCTGACCCCAACGGGACTTGAACCCTCGACCTCCGGCTTGTAGCTCAGTGCCTTAACCACTACGCTACGGCGTGCCCCCTTAAGTCGCTTTAGGGAATGCATTATGGAGAAGATCCTTTTAGATGTTTGTTTTACTTGCTCATGCCATTTTAAATTAGAATCTAAGTAAAATCCCAAGTTTTTTAACGACGTCGGTATAAGGAATTTGTTCATTATCTAATATGACAGCCGGCATATTGCCATTGTTTATGAGGTGTAATAGCCTTGGATGTCCGATAATTATTGCTTGCGTTTTGTTTACATTTAGTTTCAGCCCATATTGTCTGGACCATAAAGATATATGCCTGAGGTCAGTGTTTACTTTGTCAATATATTCATAATTTCGTCAGGCCTAAAGTGTGTGTAAATCTGTAGGTCGTCGGCGTAGAAGATGATGCTTGCAGTTTTGTAGTTTCTTGGTCACGTCATTAATATAAATCGAGAAGAGAAGAGGAGCGAGGACGCCGCCTTGAGGTACCCCTTTCCTCACCAAGCGCCAGGAAGAAATGCGATTATTAACAGAAACTGATGCTGACGATTAGTGAGGTAAGATGCAAACCAATCAAGGCAGTTTTCCGACAGATGTAGTGTCTTTAGTCTCGCTAGCATTAAGTCTATATCTACTGTGTCAAAGGCTTTGCTGTAGTCGAGTAGGACTATTGCGGTGAGTTTGCTTTGTCCATTGAGTCTCTTATGTCCTCTACAATGTCAAATAGTGCAGTACTTGTGTGATGTCCTGTTCTAAAACCAGACTGATGTTCATCAAGTAAGTCGTGTGTGGTGAGGTAGCCTGTTAACTGTGAGTGTATTATGTGTTCCAGTGCTTTAGATAAACAGGGAAGAATACTAATTGGTCTATAATCATCGAGTGTTGTGGGAGTGTTTGATTTCGGTGTAGGACGAACTAGAGCCATTTTCCAGAGTCTGGGATAGGTTCCGGTCATTATAGAGGCATACACGATATATGTGGTCCACCGCTGTGGTCTCGAAGTAGTGTGCTGTCTTGTCATGCAGCGGGCCCGGGTTCGATTCCCGGTCGGGACAGGCTCCTGGGTGAGGTTTTTTCGGGGGTTTTCCTCACTTGTAAGACAAATGTCAGGAAGCTTAGGGCCCAACAGCACCCGAAAATCATCCGGCCATCATCATCACCATCATCCTTCACCGGTGTGGAAAGCAACGGGAAGCTACCATACCTATATTTCCATAGTAAAGCTGCAAAGCATAGCATGAAAATGCTATGATTGCAGTGAAGGACCTGCCCTCGGGCAGAATTACTATGCATGGATATATATATATATATATTATAAATATATATTTTTGACATTTGGCAATGAAGGCAAATATGATATGAAAAGAAAAAATGAATGCTTGAGTCGGGATTTGAACTCGAGTCTCTAAAGTCTGTACCTTTAGCGCTCTAACCAACTGAGCTACCCAAGAATTCCAAGACAAGCATACAATTTTCTTATACATGTAGTATTCTCAATTCACACAAGAGGTAGCGGAAATTTGATCCAACTCCCATCTAGCGGCTAACATAACAGTTAAGCAAATTTTTAAAGAGAATATTTACTTTATAGCAGTAACGCTTGTATATATAGATATTATAAATATATTTTTGACATTTGGCAATGAAGGCAAATATTATATGAAAAGAAAAACTGAATGCTTGAGTCGGGATTTGAACTCGAGTCTCTAAAGTCTGTACCTCTAAGCCTGTAGCGCTCTAACTAACTGAGCTACCCAAGAATTCCTAGACAAGCATACAATTTTCTTATACATGTAGTATTCTCAATTCACACAAGAGGTAGCGGAAATTTGATCCAACTCCCATCTAGCGGCTAACATAACAGTTAAGCAAATTTTTAAAGAGAATATTTACTTTATAGCAGTAACGCTTGTATATATAGATATATATATCGTAACAGTTAAGCAAATTTTTAAAGAGAATATTTACTTTATAGCAGTAACGCTTGTATATATAGATATATATATCGTAACAGTTAAGCAAATTTTTAAAGAGAATATTTACTTTATAGCAGTAACGCTTGTATATATAGATATATACATATCTATATATACAAGCGTTACTGCTATAAAGTAAATATTCTCTTTATACATGTATAAAGTTAAGCAAATTTTTTAAGAGAATATTTACTTTATAGCAGTAACGCTTGTATATATAGATATGTATATATCTATATATACAAGCGTTACTGCTATAAAGTAAATATTCTCTTTAAAAATTTGCTTAACTGTTATGTTAGCCGCTAGATGGGAGTTGGATCAATTTCCGCTACCTCTTGTGTGAATTGAGAATACTACATGTATAAGAAAATTGTATGCTTGTCTTGGAATTCTTGGGTAGCTCAGTTGGTTAGAGCGCTAAAGGTACAGACTTTAGAGACTCGAGTTCAAATCCCGACTCAAGCATTCATTTTTTCTTTTCATATCATTATATATATATATATATATATATATATGTACACACAAACTTACTGGCACTTCCTATTCTGAGATTACGTTTTCCAACCATACCCTGCATCATTTACCTCCCTCAAATCATGATTAATATTATTCTTCCATCTCATTCAGAAAAAAAAGAGAAATTTCAAAGACAAGAAAAGATGGAAATATGAGAGAACAACGTATTCGTGCATGAAGAATGGCAGCATCAAAATATTGAAGGAATCAAGTTATGGTGCAAAACTAAATTTATTTTTATATACAATAACTTTATTTTTTTAAGCCTACCTGCTTTCGTGTGAGAAGTTTCCAAGCCTGTGCCAATGTGTCTAGTAGTTGGATCAATAAAAATTGACTTTCTTTTTAAATCTTTTCATGAAAACAATCTCAATAGTTACTTTCCTTCGGAATTCGCTAATAATAGGTTATATAGTCAAACTTTTATATTTATTGATGAAAACCAGCGAATAATCAAATTCTCTACCAAGACAACACAATGGTTAAAATAAATTGGTTTATATGTTTCTCATAAACATCTTGAGTTTTAGACAGCGATAAGCGAGCAGTGAAAACTGTTAGTGATGGCCACAGACATAAATCAATGTAGGCCTAACAGTTTTGACAAAAATACATGGCATTAAACATATTCATGTTGTTCCTGTTACAAAGTAAATTGAGACATAAAATATTGATTGTTGAGTATATTCTTAATTTATGTTAAGGTTTAATTTCCATTTTTATACATCTGTCATCGTGTCCACCTCAGGGTCGGGTCGAGGGACGAGATGAATAGAAGCCCCTATATATAGAACACTGTGAATGACAAAGGTGCTGGCGACCAAGTCTGACGCGCCGTAACAGCAACGGGTGAATGAAATGGATGAGATGAGTATGGATAAATGAAGGAATAAAGTTTGTGGCAGGAGAAAACAGGAGAAATTCCGAGAAAATCCTGTCCAAGCTCTGCTTCGTCCACCACGAAACTCACAATGAAGAGACCAAGACTGGATCTTGAGATCCCAGCGGTAATAGGCAAGCGTTTAACCACTTGTGCCACATCTATCATATTAGGCTAATTTAGCCCTGGTGAAATAGCTTAGAAGACTTTACGGTCTTAACTCCACCAGATAAAATAAATTATCAAGTTTGTGGATGAATACAGCGTAGAATTTAACTCACTATATTATAAAAAGTCACAAAGGTTTATTTTATCTCAGCTGTCTGTAATTGGAAAAGAAAAATCTGCAGCAATTCTAGAAATAAAAATTATTTCCACGAAAATTTGAATACAGATTGGCAGAAAGTCAAGTAATTAAAAAATAGGCATATATTGCACATAGCTTGGACAATAGCCTACTCGCAATTGCTTTCCAGTTCACATAGTCAATACTGTATTTCACCCGATTACTGTGCAGCAAGGAATAGTATATTTACGATGCGAGATTGGGAAGTGGTTTTTTACAGAATAGAGAGGAAAATGTTTAAAAACCGAGCGATAGCGAGATTTTTAATTTCCTCTGAACTAGAGGCAAGGAATTATAACCACTAACCCAGCCCGGCCGATAGAAAATACGAGTAAAACGAATTAAAAAAAAACAAACATATTTAAATTAATACGCACGGGCAAGACATCAGTAAACAATAATAATACAACTATTTTTTTTTTCTGTCTAAATTGAAAGTTAAACCCAAGATCTAACTTTTACAAATTTAGTTTAGTAAACTGAACATTATAAAATGCGCATCATTCATTGTTTACGTAGTCGAACGCGAATCCAAAGAATATCTAAATTCAAATAAAACATCTGAACAAACTCGTTAGGTAAGAAGATTAGTTATTTTATTTTGCGCAGTAGGGCTACATATTTTACAAAACTGGAAAGTTTAATTAGGTAATGAACAACGCTGAAATTTTCGTAAAAGTGAACTATGTAGGGCCTGCAACAAGGTCATCAGTGATAAGCTGTACATCCATCCATAGTAATTCTGCCCGAGGGCAGGTCTTTCACTGCAATCATAGCATTTTCATGCTATGCTTTGCAGCTTTACTAGGGAATTGTAGGTGTGGTAGCTTCCCGTTGCTTTCCACACCGGTGAAGGATGATGATGAGATGATAATGATAAGGATAATGATGGCCATATGATTTCGGGGACCGTTTGGGCCTTAAAGTTTTCCTGACATTTGTCTTACAGGTGAGGAAAAACAATTCTTGTGAATTGAAACTGATAAAGATATTTAATTGATTTATAGGACTATGTAATGAAGCCACGTGACTTATAAAATTAAAATGCGCACTAATATTTTTTCAAGTTGTCATTCAATAATCTAATGGGATGTTGAACGTACAGCCTCTTACCGATTATGGAATTATATGTCGCATCTCATACATTCACTTAGCACTCCTCCAGTGACAATATTGAAGATTTCAAGGTACTACAAGTAAAGAATATAAAGAGAATATATGATATCAACACACGTTAAAATACAAGGAGATTGCTATGCTATAGTTTTATCCGGCTTTCTTTGTTTCGCGATAATGCGTTTTGTCGTACTTATAGCAAAAGCGACAATGGTTCAAAGTTGAACTTCTTACATTTCGGGGTTGCCAATCTAAATAACTATACTGTAATATTACATATTACAAACCACTGCGCTTTATGTATACTACATACAATTGTATATACAAACATGTATCCGAAAGGTAGTGTTAATATACGTTATACGAAACAAATCACTGCATTTTAAATTGCCTGAACTTTATTTGAAACAATATTAAACTAATACGTAGTTGCCGCCATTTTATGACTGATTGGTGTCCCGGACTGCTGTAGTCTCAACTAATAAACATTGCCCACAATGTTAATATTAGTCAATTGTTTATAATGAATGCAAATATATCCAACAAATGTATTATTTTACTATTACTTACAATTTGAAAAAAAAATACCATCGCGCAAAAAATAACATACAACGCACGCTTGTGAAGTGTTTTACAGAATCTCGGAAATTAAAAACGTCGCTATCGTTCTGTTTTAAACTTTTCCTCGCTTCTGTAAAAACCACTTTCCAACCTCGCATCGTAATATACTAATTCAACTGCAATCTGTTAAGCGAAATTTATTCCCTCTTGCTTTACATCATACTTACCTTAACTTATTTGGTTCATAACCATGTCTAACGCACAATTATAAGTAAAGTAAGTAAGTAAAGTAAAGTGATCCCACAACAGGCCCGGAGGCCCTTGGGGTAGTAGGAGGTTAAGGCTCCCACTTTTCTAGACAATCGACACTTTATGTCAGCCGGGTTGTCAGCCCTGCGTGACGGCCGCCTTTACCCCAGAACAAGCGTCTGGTACTCATTTCCGTTAGAGGCTGAGTCGACCCCAGGGCCATAGTGCCGCCAGAGGATTTGGGTCAGTTTAAAAATCCTGACCCCAACGGGACTTGAACCCTCGACCCTCCAGCTTGTAGCTCAGTGCCTTAACCACTACGCTACGGCGTGCCCCACGCACAATTATAAGGGCAGATGAAATTTAATTGATTAGGTGAGTATTGATAAGTAGTGGATTTAAGCTTCTGGAAGGGGAAAACATGAGAAAACCCCTGGCTTATATTAATCTTTCACGAACCCCGTAAGAGGTGATTAGCCATGATTTGAGGGAAGTAGATTAAACAGGGAAAGAATGAAAAACATTAGCTTAGGATAGGGATGTGTGGAGAGCTTATATCCGCGGCCATGAACTTAGAGGTTCTATAGTGCCAATTAATTATTAATAAAAATGTATTAATTTTTTACAAAATGGATTACTGATTTTAACTGAAGTTCTTGTAGAACCTCTTCTTTCCTTTTGTGATCTCATTGGGAATAACTTGTTGAATCCATAAACTTATTTATCTTGCTGGTTGTCATTCAATGTCTATGTCTCACTTTTATAACATATTTTATTGGTCTTGCTTACATTTTATATAGGCATATTCTTTTTTACCTTTGTAGTTCTGGAAGATTTAATAACATTCTTAATTACTCCCATTTTTAATGTACTTTTGGACTTTATCTATGATTTATTTACTTTTATAGTGTTAGACAACTTGCACCATCACAGAGTAACATGTCATGTTTCACCACAAGTGTATATATATTTTGAATCTGAATGAAATTATGATACATATACAATGTGGTTGTAATATATATGATTTTTTATGCACGTTCATATAATTTTCCATGTGGTTACAATGCAGATGTATAGTAAATGTCATATATATATATATACATACATACATACATACAGGTGCTCTAAAATTCCCCTTACAAAACTTCTAGGACTTGTAGAGGAGACTGAGTTGATATTTAGAATTGAGAACCATGTCCAGAAATTTACCGTTTCCGTGCTACAGCCGTCTGAAAACATATTTTTAACACGATCACTTTTACAAGTAATTTATTATGAGGAGTGACACAGTACATCACTTGTTTTACCATTCAACTCATTAATAACCAAAGAAACAAAATGGAAACTGAACAATTTTTCACAAATATTTTTGTTTCCATTAAACTATTTTTGTCCTTTTGAAATGATGGTTAACATTCAGATCGACTACAAGTGCGGTTCGATGTGGCGACCAGCAACTTGGTTGCACACATTGTGCCTACGAATGATGTTTTGGTAAACGCGCTCTATCACATCTGGTGTATGGTGCAATCTCTCTGCAGCGACCACAACTCGTGCCACCAGATCTTCTTCTGTCTCTACAGGAGTGTCAAACTAAACTCTTCATACGATCCAAGAGGAAAAAGTCCAATGGTGTCAAATCCAGTGATCGTGGAGGCCATGAAATTGGATCACCTCGGCCTATCCACCTGTGTTCGAATCGTCGGTCCAGATATTCCCGAACATGAAATGAAAAGTGAGGGGGTGCGCCGTCATGCTGAAACCACATGTCTTGACGGACGTTCAATGGCACAGTATCCAACAACACACCCAATACTTGTTGTAGGAAGATCAAGTAGATGAGACCTGTTAGCCTGGATGGAAGCATGTATGGTCCAATCACATGACCATCCAGAATACCTGCCCACACATTAATTTAAAATCTGTGTTGGAATCCCTGGACATGCGCGGCATGAGGGTTTTCGTCTGCCCAGACATGGCTGTTTCGTGAATTGAGTACACAATCCCTAGTATTTGTACATTCATCTGTGAAGAGAATGTTGCCGTGGAAATAGGGGCCCGTTGATGCAGCGGTGCAGAAACCACGTACAGAACTCAACGTGTAGAGCAGAATCGGCTGGCAGTAGTGAATGTACCCTTTGGAGGTGGTATGCATGTAATTGTTGTTTATGCATAACATTCCAAATGGTGCTAGGAGCAACATCCATTACACGTGCTATTCCTCGTATACTCATTGACGGGTTCTCTCCAACGTGATGTAGTACGGCCTCTTCCAATTCGGGAGTGCGGTGTCTCCTTGGATCACCACAGTCATTCCTGCTAGCGGTGAAGGTACCCCTTTCTCAAAGCCGTTGCGTAATTATGGCGAAAAGGGTATGCGATGGAGTCGGACGTTGTGGAAAATGATGTTAATAAAGGCGACAGCAGCTCTTCCATTACCTCGAGCTTTGCCATACAGAAGGATCATGTCGGTGTATTCAGCAATAGTGTACTCAACCATGTTGCTCTAACACAAAGACACGTGAATGAGGTTCGAACCAGGTACGAGAAGTAGGATAAACGTCAATTGACATGACGTGATTCGACGTAAGCGCCTCTCATCATGTAACTCTGCAGGCGGATGAATCGCGAAGGTATTACTTGTTGAGACACGTGACGTATGTTCAGGCAATGCTTGTTTTCAAACGGCTGTAGCACAGAAACGGTTAAGTTTCCGGAAACGCACGGTCGTGTCATTTATATGTATAATTTGGTATCGGCCTTTTCAGGTCATGATCCTTTCTTTTTGTGCTTGTAAGTGCGTGTGTGTTAGTAATTTTGTTTAGCTAAAGAAAGTATTCCTCTCTTTGCTTTCCTTGTCAATTTTTGTAATTGTGTTTTTATTTGACGAGAAATTTTCTGGAGTGACGAGGAACAAGCTTAAGTATAGGCCTTAAAATCCTTGTGTGTGATTGTAGTATTAATGTGTAGTATGCACTGGTGTTCTATATTGTAATGTAGTATGTACGTGTGTGTGTGTGTGTTACCTATAGCTTGTATCAGTCTGTTATTATGTGATTCATATGTTCCTTGTTGCTTGCGTGTTAAATGTCTAATCCGGACATGGTTTCCAATTCTAAATATTATCAACTCAGTTCCCTCTACAAGTCCTAGAAGTTGGTGAAGGGAATTTTAGAGCACTCTATGTTTAGTTTTTTTTTAAATTTCCTAATCTCTTTACGAGTAAAGAAGATTATGAGTATTTGAGAATAAAGTACTTGGGAAAATTTTGAATCAAAGAGAGAAAGAGAGAAGACAGAAGTGAAAGGAGAAAACTACATAATAGTGAGTTATCTGATCTTTATAGAAAACCAGATTTATTTAATAAGAACACTTAAGTCTCTGCTTGTAGGAAAATCAGAGGAAAAGCACCAAGTAGTAGGCAAAGAATGAGATAGAAGAAAAACATTAGCCGTGATTAGAGGGAGGTGAATTATAAAGAAATGATTAGGAAACATAAGCTAACGTTAAGGATACTGGAGAAGAAATGTCCTTATGACCATGAACCTTCAGGTTCAATTGTGCCGAGAGTTACTGCATTTTATATATCAGGATATACTTTGCAGTATTGCTACATGCCATGATTTTTCTCTATTGCGGTTTCACATATGTAGATATATAATTATGTAATTACTGTATGTTAAATTAGTTCTTATGTTTATATATTAAGTTGGTATAGCTAAGTCTGATATTTTACCCATTTGACAAAGTTAAAAATGTAAAACTGTTACTTTGTAGGTTCGTGTTCAGTGTTGTAAAATATTAATTCACTGAATAGGCTTTTCGGGACTAGTCCCATCATCAGTAGGAGCATGAGATGGGTCTGTATCTACTGATCCTTAATGTGGTGTGTGTTCTCATTTATAAATATGTTGTATTTCACATTGTTTCAACTGTTCAGAAAGAAATCAATAGGCCTACAATTTGACTGCTTCCTTTTAGTTTTTGTTACAAGGCTCTTTGCTTTTAAACATGTGACAATAAAAAAATTGGTACTCACAATTATTGTTATATACATCCCTGAAAAAACTTAATCACTGGATTTGAAACCACAAAACACTGAAGCAAAATCTTCTACAAGCTACTATAAAGTCACAATTAAAAGTTAAATTAGTTTCTCAAATGAGCAAACTCTATACAGATCTTAAAGAAAATCTTCTTTAAAACCCAAAATGCATATAAAAGAACTTATACCACAGGAAAACCATGGTAATATGTTTGAATTGTTACCTAAAGAAACAACACACACATGACCTTGCTAATGGAGGAAATTTGTATTAAGATAACATGACTGTGTAATCCTATGGCATAAGCCCATCTGTATGTCTTTTAGGTCTATCTACAATAGCCCAATGTTGGGCCTTAGCCTCTCTTTTGTTAGGAGTTACTAGACCAAGTTAATTTAGTTACACTTATTTCCCAATGATGTCATAATGGTATGCAGTTAACATAACCCAAAGAGACATCTAGTACGCAATTAAGGTATTACTAGGATGAAGAATGTACGTAAATTTTGCTTAGAGGCCTCTATATTCAGGCTTAAGATCTTTTATGAGCTTCAGACTTGGGACCCACGGCTTAAAGTCCCTCACAGAGGATTTGCTTGTTAGATTTTCCAATCCTAAAAACCCATTGACTTAGACCTGGTTTGAACCTGCAACCCTCGGAACCAGAGGCAAGGAACATAACCCTGGCTGACAATTTTAGACTTACATGATTTTATTTAGGATTTATACAGAGTTTGCTCATTTCAAGAAAAATGGTATATTATATTAACTAATTCACTTAGTTAATTTATCTAATTAACTAACTCACTGGCACAATCGAACCCATAGGTTCATGGCCGCGCGGACATAAGCTCTCCATAAATCCCTATCCTGAGCTAATGTTTTCCAATTATCTCCTGGATAATCTACTTCCCTCAAATCATAGTTAATGTTATTCTCCCACCTCATTTTTGGTCCACCAACTGGGCATTTTCTTTCTGGTTTTCCTACAAGAAGCTTCCATACACGTCTTTCATTCCCCATTCGTGCCACATGTCCTGCCCATCGCAGTCTACGAGACTTAACTGTTCTCATTATATCTGGCTTCCTATAAAGACCGTGTAATTCACTGTTATGCAGTCATTTCCATTCCCATGTCTGTTCATCTTTCTTTGGTCCAAATTTTATTTACCTAAGAACTTTAATCGCAAATACTCGTAATCTCCTTTCCTGCCTTAAAGTAAGAGTCCATGTTTCACATCCATAACTGGTAGAATAATAGTTTTATATGTTTTTTCAATTTAACGTTTTTTGAAAGGAGTTGGGAAGTCAAGAGTCTCTGCAATGCATAATAGCATCATTTCCAGAATTGAGCCTATGTTTAATTTCCTTGTCCATCTCATTCCTGTTTGTGATTATTGTTTCTAGGTATTTGAATTCAGCAACTTCCTCAAAATTTCCCTCATTTGTCTAACTTTTTAGGAATTCCGAACTCTAGCAGGATACTATATAACTTCTCTGTCTTAATTGAATCGTATGCCTTTTGGAAGTCTACGTATAGTTGGTGTACAGTACCATTACATTCCCATTTCTTTTCTAAAATCTGTCCTAAGCTAAAAATCTGATCCGTTGTAGACCTGTTTCTTAGTTAATTTATATATATATATATAAATTATGTGCTATAATAAAATTGTTGACATTGAGCAATGCAAGCTTGACATGACATAAGAAAAATAAATGCCTGGACGGGATTTGAACCCGGACCTCTGTGTTGGTACCCCAGCGTGCTATCCATTACACTATCGGGCAAATCCAATATAAACATTATCTTTCTTTATATATATATATTATATTCTCCATTAATACCCCAACATGCTATCCATTACACCATCGGGCATATCCAATACAAACATTTATCTTTCTTATATACATCTTACATATAAAAATTAATGTATTTTTTGTTTGTTTGTACTTTATGCGCGGCCATACCGTTGATCCGATTGTGATGGGGTTTTTTGCAAAATGTTCAGGAGATTCCCGGGATGAACATAGGCTATAAGAGAGTTGTGATACTCAACTCCTACACCCTTAAAAATCGCCCTTTGTAGTGGAAAACGTAGCTCTTTGGACGCATAATGGCTTACGCTGCCTAAACCATAAGAAATCACAAAATTAATGTACACAGAACTGAATATCTCAAAAAGCTCTACAAAAAAAGTCCGCGACAGCATATGTTTATATCTTACGGATAGTTCACAAAAACCATTTTTGTCTTTCATTGATACCAAGAGTCCCTTATCTCTTACGGATAACTCACAATAACCATTTTTGTCTTTCATTGATACCAAGAGTCTCGCGCCGTAGCCGAGTGGTTAAGGCAAGAAGTCTTGATGCAGACCTACACGGGACTTACGCTGGTTCGAGTCTCTACGGGGGAAGAAGTTTGTCTCATGGAATTTCGGCCAGTATGGGACCGGTGCACATTGGATCAAAAATGAAATCTACCGGGGGGGGGAACTGTTTTGACTCACTCTCATCAATTTATCTTTTTTTTCACTCTAATATACTTGTTATATGACGGTTCTTAACTTATCTGCAAAGGAGGGTACAATTTAGAAGTTGAGGTTTACTTGAAATCCGAAATTAAAAACTCCTGTATATCAACTGGACCGATTTGGATGATTTTTTTTTTCTGTGTGTTTGAGTGGGTCCCTGGATGGTTTAGATTCACAATTGGACTTGGCAGGTGGCGCGGCGATCGGGTTATAGGATTTTTTTTTTATGTCAGATGCGTAGTCATCTGGATTATCGTTATGTTCCGACATAACTATGTGACGTCATCATTCACACTTCTTGAGCCACAACAGAAAGCTGTAAGAGGTTTTCTTGCGCACTTACTTAATAATATCTAATTATGTCCTAATTGCTGAATTTTATGGTAAAAAAGTAATATATTTTTATCGTCCGCCCATGACATGAGAATTGAACGTTCGGGCAGGACTTCTGCCGGGTACGCTAGTGTGTATATATATATATATATATATATATATATATATATATATATATTGGATTTGTCCGGTGGTGTAATGGATGGCACGCTGAAGTACGAACCCAGAGGTTCAGGTCAAATTCCGTCCAGGTATTTATTTTTCTTGTTATATATATATATATATATATATATATATCCATAATTACTCTGTCTGAGGGCAGGTCTTTCTCTGCAATCATAGCATTTTCATACTATGATTTGCAGCTTTCTAGGGAATTACAGGTGTGGTAGCTTCCCGTTGCTTTCCACACCGGTTAATGATGATGATGGCCAGATAATTTTCGGGGACTGTTGGGCCCTACGTTTCCTGACATTTGTCTTATAGGTGAGGAAAAACCCCGAAAAAATCTCACCCAGGAGCCTGTCCCGACCAGGAATCAAACCCGGGCCCGCTGCATGACAAGGCAGCACGCTACCTCGAGACCACATTTATAAATGATGAATGTCTGTCTGTCTGTCCTTCATAGACTTCTAAACTGTTTGACTGATCTTCGTGAAAATTTGTATATACAGGTTTTCAGATGCGACGAGTATTTAGCAATTATCTATTATGTTCTAAAATCATTAGGTGTAGGAGTTCACCAGAAACGAAAATTTAAAAATTGCTCTAGCGGTCACATGTTTCGATGTTTCACAACAAAACTCAATATATCCTATTAAAATAAACAGAGGTAGGTATTATCTAAAAATAACCAAAATCAGACAATTAGAAGTGGATGTTTACTTGAAACCCAAAATTAAAAACTGCCTGAACGACGGGACTAATTTTGATGATTTTTTTTGTTTATGTTTGATTGGGGCCCTGGATGGTTCACAGTTGTACCCTATAAAGCCATTAGGTGTAGTAGTTCACATAAATGAAAATTTTAAAATCGCTATAGCGTACACGATTTTCGACATTTCACAACAAAACTCAGTAGATCTTATCATAATAAACAGAGGCAGGTATTGCCCAAAAAAAAAAAAAAAGAAGCAAAATCAGACAATTAGAAGCGGAGGTTTACTTGAAATCTAAAATTAAAAACTGGCTTAACAACTGGACTGATTTTTTTTTTTTTTTTTTTTTTGTGTTTGAGTGGGTCCCTGGATGATTTAGATTCAGAATTTGACCCGGTAGATGGCGCTGTGATAGGGTTTCAGGATTGTTTAGGTCAAATGTATAGTCACCTGCATTACCCAACATATTCCACACGATTACAATGTGACGTCATAATAAAAACTTCCTGAGCTAAACCAGATGACAGTCATGAGTTTTCTTGGAAATTTATTAATTAGTGAATTTTTTCTTCTTCTTCTTCTCCCTTTCAAGTATAGGCCAAGGCCTGTTACGATCCTATAGAAAATTTTCCCTCCAGCGTTTCATAGGACAGCCCAGAGACCTTCGTCGTCTTGGTATATAATTATAAACAGCTTTGGGATCCGATTTCAACTCATTCTTTCAAGATGGTGTTTCCAATTTAGTTGGTAATGTTTAACATATTCCAAAATTGGCGTAGTGTTCAATTCTTTTAAGATATCGTGTTCCTTTTCCGATCCGATGTAACCCGCTGTTCTGAGCATGAATCTCATTTCACAAGCCGCTATTCTGCTTTCATGTTGTCTTTTTAGTGTTCATGCTTCACTACCATAGATCAACACTGGTCTAACCAGTGTTATATAAATGTAATCTGGTGTTTTTTTTTTTGTAAAAGGGATGGTTTCATTACTTGATTAATAATTCCCAAGCTTTTATTATAACTAGTAATTTTTTCAGGGATATCCTTTTCAACCCAGATAGAGAGATAGTATTCAAGATATTTAAATTGATTAGATCTCTCTAAAAATTTTATTCTGGAGACAGATGTTACTTTGTATGGGGTCCTTCCCATGAAATGCCAATTTTAGTTTTGTTAATTGATATTAGTGAATTTATGGTAAAAAAGTAACATTTTTATTGTCTGGACATGACATGAGAATTGAACAATCGGGCAGGACAATGTCTGCCGGGTCCGCTAGTATACTATAAATGACTGTTAGTTAATGAATCTGCTCAATTATATAACAATTATATCACCTGGCCATAGTAAGAAATTAATACACACCGTGTCTGGGACAAAAACTACTGATAAGAAAGTTTATAATTCATGCACTAATGCAAATTTCAAAATAAAAATTACAGTGAATGAAAGAGGGACATCTTAAGTTTTATGTTTGATGTTGGCAAGTTTATTGTTTGTGAACAACGACTAAATCAGTAATGAAAGTAATTAAAATGCCATTCACAGTGCAACAAGTAGTTCAATGCTGTTATTGTCTTGCTGAATTAAAATGTCCACTGTTAGGGCAGAGAGGATTTAAGACAAAAGTTGCCTGGAAAATAAGAGAGACACACAATAACAGTTTGTCATAAGTAATGCCACGAGCAATCTCCAATTATCGATAAATTCACGACTCACAAAGTGAGGAGTGAATTTATCTAGAGAATTTGGAAATCAAGAGTGGCATTTGTTAGGACTATTTAACGAATAAAATTAAGTTGTTTACTCACAAATCATTATTTAACTATAGTTATTTTAAAATAGTTATATATTTAATGTAAACGGCGATGTTTGAAAACAAATCATACTATTTATTGCCAAAGGAACGCAATATTGTAAGAATGCTCTCTAGTGGAGAAAAAATGAAACATCAAACTGAATATTAATTCATTTCTATTGTAAATATGACAATTATATTTTTCTGGATAATTACCTGGGAAAAAATACATTTAAGAAAGTGCAAACAGTGGTTTCCTTTTTTTAAGTGTTGACATCTATGCACTATATATACAATCTGGTACCCGTATTTCTTATAGGCTCAGACACTGCAAAATAACGGTGACCTGTTCAGAATATTAAAAAGGAGGGCTTTCTTTAATATGGTAAATATAACACTGATAAACATTTCGTGAAACACGACTCTGATTGGTTGTAAAACAGAAATCATTGAAACGTGATTGGCCATTGACTCCCATTTGAGGCGTGAGTTAAATAGTCGTAAGTAATGCCACGAGTGATTTCCAATTTATCTAGAGAATTTGGAAATCAAGAGTGGTATTTGTTAGGACTTTTAACGAATAAAATTAAGCTGTTTACTCACAAACCATTATTTAACTATAGTTATTTTAAAAATTTATATATTTAATGTAAACGGCGATGTTTGAAAACAAATGAGAAGCGATAGGTACGCTTCATCTGCTTCTTTTGTTTATCACTGCAACCAGATCATACTATTTATTGCCAAAGGAACGCAATATTGTAAGAATGCTCTCTAGTGGAGAAAAAATGAAACATCAAACTGTATATTAATTCATTTCTGATGTATGATGTAAATATGACAATTATATTTTTCTGGATTGTTACCTGGGAAAAAATACATTTAAAAAATGTAAACAGTGGTTTCTTTTTTTTTGGTGGTATAATAAATTGCTACAAATGTTTTTATATTAACCCCGCATGCGGCATGTGTCGACATTCATGCACTATATACACAATCTGGTAGCCGTATTTCTCACTGGCTCAGTCACTGTAAATAATGGTCAGACCTGTTCAGAATATTAAAAAGGAGGAGCCTTCTTTAATATGGTAATTATAACACTGATAAATATTTCGTGAAACACGACTCTGATTGGTTGTAAAACAGAAATCATTGAAACGTGATTGGCCAATGAGTCCCATTTGGGGCATGAGTTAAATAGTCACAGAAAACTTCTTGGGACCGGTTGTCTCGTAGAGAAATTATCATTCGGGAAGAAAGTGACAAAGCTGCAAGTCGATATAATTCAGCAGGATTTCCAATGCAGCTCAAGTACCGTATTTTACGGACTATAAGACACTTTTTTCTTCGAAAAATTGCCTCCAAAATTCAGGTGCGTCTTATACTCAAAATTAATATAAAGTGTCCAGTGTTTGATTTAAAATTTGCACCAGTCTTTAAAAATTGCCATATATTCGATGCCACAGGAAACCTATCTCTATCTGGCAACATTGGATTCAACTGGAAGCAGCAATGCGCCGATGCAACGAACATGAGTTGCAGGGATTCACAAGCTTGCTAACACTGTCTCCCTCCTGCCCCGCCATCACAACCCAGAACACTGTCTACCCTATGATATATCAATGCAGCCTACGATGCCAGTGAACTTGAACAAATGGATGATGGATGAAACCCAACATGAATTCACACCGAAGGGAGCTTTAAAATGACATACAATCAAACAAGTGTGTCAGTGGATAAAAAAGTCATGGTGTAGGGTGAGAGAAGTAATTAATGTTAAATCTTTCAAGAAGTGCAGCGTAAGTAACACTTGTGACGGCAATGAAGACCATCTTAAATATGAAGAGGACAACGATGAAGATAGTTCAGATGACGATTTTTAGGGATTTTAAAGATCAGAACGGTTTTATAAATTAAGATTTATTTTAGTCTGGCTTTGCAATCTAATAATAAATATGGCAAAAAAGTTATTTAAAGAATGCTTAAAAATTAAGGTGTGTCTTATAGTCCATAAAATATGGTAAATCTGTTCACCGTGCCAGCAGGATACTAGCAATTCCAAAGTTAACTATCCACGATGTTCTGCATGGTTGCATCATGCACCCAAGATTCAAGTGGAGTAAAACTTGTATGAACGAAATCAGTTCGCTATGAACATACTTTCAGAGATAGAGATTGTAAATGGATATTTACAGAAGGCACCTTTCATGTCTCTGGGATGGTCAACAAACAATTGCTGCATCTGGAGACTGGAAAATTCACATACAGTGAGTGAACTGGAAAGAGACAGCTCTAAGATCAATATTTTTGGTGCAGGCTTACACATCAAACTGTGATTGGATCATTCTTGTTTGTAGAGAACATTATCAATGGAAATGTGTATCTTGATATGCTGCAAAATTATGCCATTCCTCAAATTATGGATATGTTTTCCAACAAGACAGAATGTCCCCTCACTTTGCATCACATGTTAGAGATCATATAGATACCTGCTTTCCTCAGCTATGGATTGGTCAAAATGGACCTTCCAGATTCCTAAATCTAACTCCATTGGACTTCTTTTAATAGGGATACATAAAGACATTGTATACAGGATTCCAGTGGCAGATTCAGAGGATGCATCAGAGAATTGTAGCTGCTTATGCAACTGCCACTCCAGAGATGTTAGCAAACACATGGCAAGAACTTTAATATCGCCTGGACATGTATCAATGCTACAAGAAGTACACACACACAGAAATATATTAATGGTCATCCAAAACTTTAGAAGTCCTCCTGTTATTTTCTGCAAATGGTATATTCATCTATCAATTATTTTAAGATTTCTTTAATTTTTAATTGGTAGTTTTTGTCCTGGACACACTGTACTATATGAGAATGTGTGTGTGATAATGTGTTTTCTAATACAACCCACTGCACTTTTCTCGCTTTGGATTCCATGCTGAGCAGATATATAGCATTAATGTGATCTACTTTCAATTTATATAGCACTTCACCAGACCACTTTACATAGATGATATTCTTGTATTGTGTGCAGAGAGGTGTATAAAATCAGTGTATTAATAGTGAGCAGAGAACATATTTTTAACAACTCACCTCATAAATTTCAAGTTTCTTCGAGACCAATGGTTTCAGACAACTTCTCGTAAGATTTATTTTTTTAAGACTGTCTAGAATAGATTAGTTTTTTTAAGTGTATATTTTATTATAAATGAATTCCCTCTTCATGACTCAGACTGTTGAAATTCTTTGGTCGTTAATTACTCTATGATCGTCAACTCTTGTGCTGCCATCTTTGGTTGGATTTATAAATTTCAAAATTAATTTTTTTCTACTGGAATATCAAAGTTCATCGATCAATATTTATCTTCTGAATGTATATCTTCTCCAAACTGTTAATTCTAATGGTTTATCCAATTGTTTCAAAGTTTTGCCTCTTCTAATTTTATGATGTTCTAGCAAACCATGTGCGGCAATTGCTGATTTTTCAATTTCACAGTTTTTAATATTTCTAAAATGTTCTTTAGTATGAGTTTCCAAATTCCTTTTTGTTTTTCCTATATATATATATATATATATATATATAATATATATATATATATATATCATAGGAGTAATTAACAGCCAAAGAATTTCAAGACCCCCCCCCCCCATGGGCTAGACCTTGTCGTGGTAGATGGGCTCAGTACCTAATTACTCAGACGACTAGCTAGGGAAGTCTGGTTTTTAACTAGCTTGCTATCTAGTAAGAAGAGAAGGGAAGCAAATTAGCTCCTATGTGGAAACCTCAACGGCTTCAGAAGAATATTGTTCTCAACGATAAAGAAGGTGGAAGAAGAAACCTGCAAGACAAGGGATAGATGGGACTCCAAAGCTTTCGTTAGCAACCCGTCTAGGAGAAGGAAACTCCTAAATAAATCCCCGATTCACTAGGGAATGTGGTTGTGCGTCTGGGCTGGTAACCCGACCATGTAAAAATTTTCCAAACTCATCTCTCTCACAGTTCAAGGAATGTAGGAAGGCCAGTGAAAAGATGGACAGAAAAACTGTGAGGCAGAACAGGCATTTTGCCTAGCCCGTGAAGTGAAGAAGAATTTCAACAGTCGGAATCATGACTGAAGAGGGACGAGAAACCATTGGTCTCAAGAAAACTTGAAATTTTATGAGGTGAGTTATTAAAATATGTTCTCTGCTCACTATTAATGATAAACCTCATAATGTTTACTTCCCAACATTAATTTAATCATAATGAGTATGTTTATGTGTTCGTGTATGTTTTATGAAATCCTAACAAACCCATGACTTCATTATATTCAGTCTTTTATATTCCATAATAGCACTGTTACATTCAAACTAAACAGAAATATACAAAATATAAAGTTGTTTAACATATTACAAATCTACTGTACAAAAATGTATAAGCAAAATTATAACAATATTTTTTTTAAATATACAATATCATAAATGTTCATAGAAAATATTAAATTATTTCAGCAATAGTTTTAAATAGAAAGCAAAAATTAATTATATGTATATTTTTTTCTTATTCATTCTTAATTTGTTTTCTTACTACCTGCTTGACAGTTGCAACTATTTTCCTCCTCACATGCCTGTAAAAATACAAAACACATTTGTAATTTTGTAAGTATTAAATTTGTTAAATTGCAAAGGTGATTCAGGAGATTTTATGAAAGGAGGGAAAAACTGTATGTAGTTTTTTTTTACAGTTAATATCACCGTCTTATACAGGTTAATTAAAAAAAAAAAAAAGGAAACCAAACTGAATGAATTATATTTATATGTTAATTAAATAAAAAATAAAACTGTTAAAGTTTTATATGATTATCATATTTATTAAAATACAAATTCATTACAGCTGTTTCAGTACTTTGTATCTTCTTCAGACAAATACCATGATTACAAATTAATTTTGTTATTATATATAAACTCCAGTACAAAGTACTGAAACTGCTGTAACAAATTTGTATTTTAATAAATATGAAACTCATAAAACTTTAACAGTTTTATTTTTTATTTAATTAACATGAAAATAGATTTTCATCAAGTAAACGCCAAATCAAGTGATTACTCAATGACATTCGGTCTAAAGAAAGTGTTAAAAATTTACTTTTTCTTAATTACCAGTATTTTACTAGTATACAATTATTATGTAATGTGTTTGTAATGGAGCAAATGTTCTTTCTTGGGCACAATTCAGATTTTCACATCGCATCCTGTTCATACAAGTTTACTTTTGACTCTTGTAGCAAGGAGAGTGGAAATATAATTATTTTTAGTACCTAATCTTAAAAATTCAATTAAATTTGATTAATTTCTTAATATTTGTTCATGATACATTCAATCTAAATTTTTAATACAATTCCACAGAATAATTTCCAATCAAATACATTTTTAATTTGTTTATAATGGCCATCATAAATTATCTTAAAACAATCCACAAAATAGTAAAACTTCAGTCATGGGATGTTGACGGTTTAGTAAATTTGAACCAATAAAGATTGATGATCTATCCATAGTAATTCTGCCCAAAGGCAGGTCCTTCACTGCAATCATAGCATTTTCATGCTATGCTTGCAGCTTTACTAGAGAATTGTAGGTGTGGTAGCTTCCCATTGCTTTCCACACTGGTGAAGGATGATGATGATGACCATATGATTTCGGGGACCATTTGGCCTTAACATTTTCCTGACATTTGTCTTACAGGTGAGGAAACACTCCGATAAAAACCTCACCCAGAAAAACTGCCCCGACCAGGGATCGAACCTGGGTCTGCTGCGTGACAAGGCAGCACGGTACCTCAAGACCACAGCGGTGGACGACTGATACATAAAACATGGAAAATAATATATTAACTGTATAAATTTATATTGAAGCACATCAATCATTTTAGAAAAAAACAGTTCTACCTGCCAGGCATCTCACAATTCTTTAGTTCATGATTTTTTAAAAATTATTAATGATTCAAATGGAGCAATAAATTCTCTTAATTCCTTATTTTAAGGATGAATTATGGTTAATTAAACAATTAATCCAACTCTGGTTACAATTTGTAATTATTTTAAGGGCTAAACACATGAAAATTAACAATGAAGTGACCCTGAAAGATTAAAAAAAAAACAGTGAATAAAAGCCAATCAAAATGACCGAATTTTAGGAATTTTCACTTTACACTTATTGTGTCAATCATAATGTAGTTGACACTAAATTATTCAGCAACAGTTCGTTAAGCAGTATTTGTAAAACATTTCATAACTAACCTATTTCATAATAAAATTAGAAGATATTTGAAGAGAAAAACATATATTTAATTTTAGGAAGTGATATTTTGAGGTAATTTTAATTAAATTATTTTCAGTCTGGAAAAGCTGACGATAAAACTGAATTGTTTTGAAACATGTCCAAGAACAAATCAACATTAATATTGAAGTAAGATGATCAGACTGAAAATTTAATTAAGAAAAACATATGCTTAGCCTGGGGATTGAACCCAGCTTTATATGCCAATGGTTTGCCACTGAGCTAATCAAAGCTCACAATCTAAATACAAATTTTTATCTTATACATTTCAATTCCTGATAGCGCCAAAGGATTACGAACCATTGCTCAACACATTAATGGCGGCTTCTTATTTAAGAATATTTTTAATGGGAATTTAAACATTACTTTATAAAGCCAGTAGAGCTACTTCCAATGTTTTTATTATAAATTTAACATTTCTCACTGAATGATAAATTATATTTGAAGCAAAAATATATGCCTAAACTGGGATTTGAACCCAGGACTTTTAGCTTTTTATGCTAATGCTGTCACTGAGGTACTCTAGACCTCCAATATAAACACAAATTTTTCTCTTATATATTTCAATACTTTAAGAGCCTGACATATACTGTTGCTGTAACATTTACCTAAATCTAAACATTTTTTATGTCAGGAAGAAAGGAAAAATATTACGAGATATGGTAATTATTAAGACTTATAAACTAAATGATGCTCCTGGTTCTGCTCTTGTAAGCATGTTGTTTTTATTTTATCATTCCTAAATAATTGTAAGCCTGTGAAACTCAATGTAAAAAGTTATGATAGCAAAACAAAATTCAATGGAAACCTCCCCTCTTTTCACTTTAGTATAACCTCTTCCTTTATAGACACTTTTATACTTTACTTGGACCAACGGATCTGTGCCCCTATAGCGCTGACATCGTTGTTAGAAAAGTACACATCTATACTCACACCACTTCAGCGCACTCCCCTCCCACTATGTCAAACAGCAACCAATGGTAACCTATCAAGTAGGGATGTTGCCAAACTTCCCCTAGTGTCATGGCTCTTGAGTATTGAATAATGCAAGGTTGGAGTCAAGTTGACAACACTGGAGTGCAAGTGCAAGAGAGAGATAGAAAAGAGCATGAGATAGGAATGCAGGGATGGAAATGATTTGCCGAGGCAGAAAATGAAGTATCGGCCACGGTGGACTAGTGGTTATGCTCCTTGCCTCTGGTCCCGAGGGTCGCAGGTTCAAACCCGATCAGGGTTGATGGATTTTTTTTAGGATGGAAAAATCCAAGGAGCAAGTCCTCCGGGAGGGACTTTAAGCCGTGGGTCCAGAGTCTGAAGATTTTCAGGCTCGTAGAAGATCCTAAAGCCTGAATAAAAAGGCCTCTAAGCAAAATTTACCGAATTTTCCCGTCCTAGTACTACCTTGGTTTCCTAGATGTCAATATGAGGCGGAACGCTGACCACGGACCACTCAAAATGACATCTATACGAAAACAAGTGTAACTAAATTAGTATGGTTCAAATTCTTCCCTGTAGGGGGAGAGCACCTAAATCTCTGTTAAGGGAAACATGGGCTTACAAGATACGAGAAGAAGAAAAGGAAGTAGGCTTTAGTTTGCATATCTTACGGGGGCACAGATCCGTTGGACAGAAAATAGATGCTTCACGTCACCCAGGTTTTACATGTATAGTCGGCTAAGTATTTAGTTTACAGGCAACTATTTCCCTCTGGTTTAAATAAAAAATACATTGTTGCTGCCAGGTAGAGCTGGGGAGTTGTTGTTAGAGGCTTCTAAGACGCCACTCCAATCACCTAAAACTGAAAACAGTTCTATGCCAATAATGTCTTTGCATTTTTAAATGACGTTTCCATGTCTACTCCACGTGGATATAATTATCTTAACAGTGTTGCAACTTTTGCAGTATCTTTAGTTGGTAAAAATTTATTCTAGTGAATAAAATGTGACAACACCGCTTGATATGCTAAATGCTTATGCGTGCAAAATGGACCTACCTAACCACAAAGCAAAGCACTTGTAAACTAAATGACAGCCGACTATATACAATTTGCTGGGAGAGAATTTTTAACTCTGATATATACATACTTTTTTGACTGCATAAGGGTATGGATAAGTGATCAGCTCAATACAGAGCTACTTCTGAGACAACAACCATTCAAGACAATACACCATTCACTCAACAAGGCAAATATGATATGGATTATGAATATGATGGACGGCCATGTGGACTAGTGGTTATGCTCCTTGCCTAGAGCTTATGTGGGAGTTTAGTTTCACTTTATAAAGTAAAATACTTTATACATCAATGCTACTTTGATGGAATAAATTTAGAACTAATCATAATGAAAATAACACTAATGCAGGCATAAATATGTAACACAAAATGTATCTTACCTTTCACAACTATAACAGATGGGTAGCAATATAAAACATGTAAAGTTCAAGAGTAAATAAAAATGTATTAATCATATTTTTATTTTCTCAAACCTTATCAATAAAAACAAGAGAGTTTGCAAAATGTGGCATCAACACTTGATGAGAGTTATCACTTTTGTGAATGACCTCATTAAATATTTTAATTACAATTTTTTTGTATTCTGTTAAATTGGCATTTCATTTTCATTAATAATTCTTTCATACCAATTAATTCCATGGCACAACAGGCCTAGAAGGCCCTTGGTCTACCAGTGGTCAGCATGTCGGATCCCCCAGCTGTTATAGCGGTTTTCTCAACCTGAAGCCTCTACTTTATTGTAGCTACCCAAATTCCTCACGATGCTGGGTGGGTACCGTTCCATACAGACCGAAATTCCATGAGAAAATTTCTTCCCCAAGGAGACCCAAACCAGCGCAAATCCTGTAGCTCTGCACCAAGGTATCTTGCCTTAACCACTCGACTAAGGCATCGGATTTTATACCAATTACTTTAGTCTTAATTCTTATATATTTTTGTTTAAATGTATTCTTGTAAACCATTTATAACTAAATTAAATTAAATTAATCACAGTCTATTAATTTGAAATATGTTTTGTATGTCCCACATATTTAAGTATGTTTGGTTTTAAAATATTAAATTAAAGTAAATAATTTTATTCTTTTTATTCACATATTATTCAATGAAGTATATCAGTCATATAAACTTACATTAACTCGACCCCTGGAACGGGGACACGAGACTAGATGAAGACAAACTTACTCTATGCAATGGATTGCATATCTGATCAAAATCACTCCTAATAAAAGAAAAATTTTAACATAATCATCAGACAGAGGATAATACCATATCTGATCCTAAGAATGATTTGAGATCATTATATGATCTGTTCAATTGTATAATGTATAATACAGCATGAACAATATTTCTAAACATTATTTATCTAATAAGTAGCAATCCTGAAATTATAAGGAATAGCCAGTCATAAGAGAGAAAAATTAACAAATATTTTAATTTGGTTAATTAAGACAGTATTTTGGAGTTCCTTTAATCAAGTTTTTTTGTGTCTGCAATCATCTTATCTCAATTTAATGTTGATTTGTTATCGAACATGTTTCGATATATCTTCTATATCATCCTCAGCTTTGGCCAGACTGTTGAGTTTTATGTTGTGAACCCTGGATGTCGATATCAGCTCCCTCTTCTGGCTGGCCAAAGAAACTCCATACAAGGTCACATTCAACAGGAATTTCAAAATTCATAACTCTATTTTAGTTCTTCTGAATGTAAATTTTTTTCCCAAATGGTACTTTCTAACCGTTTTAATAATTTAGTGTTCAAATTTACATTGTAAATTTACATTCCCCATTTTGGGGAAATCCATAACCATATGATAATTAAATTTTGGGGAATTAGAAAAATCTGCAGTTGCTGCTCATGTTTGGGCCGAAAAACACAATGTAAATTCGAACACTAAATTATTAAAACAGTTAGAAAATACAAAGGAACTACCATTTGGGAAAAATTTACATTTAGAGGAACAAAAATAGAGTTATGAATTTTGAAATTCCTGCTGAACGTGATCTTGTGTGGAGGTTCTTCGGCCAGTTGGAAGAGGGAACTGATATCGACATCCAGGGTTCACAACATAAAACTCATCAGTTTGGCCAAAGCTGACGAAGATATAGAAAATATATCAAAACATGTTCGAAAACAAATCAACATTAAATTTGAGGTAAGATGATTACAGACTCAAAAAACTTGACGGTAATTAATGCCTATTTATTGAGATCCATAACCATATGATAATTAAATTATAGGTAAATCACTGAAGAACTTCCTAATAATCTTTAACTTGTTGTCTGATTGTTAGAAAGTTAAACCAATAGCACCAGACATCACATGTATACATACTACAAATTATTTGTACCCCAATTACATGATCAAGTACTCTAAACTGACATGTAAAGTTAATTGGATATATGATAATTATTAAGTCACACATGTCCCTAATGAGAAAGTTAGTAAATAAATACATGCTCCAGCTTGAGCAATGAACTAATCAACTGTACCAGCTCCCTGAGTATATTAAAATGAGTTCTAAATGTTTTGTGATTAAGAGGCCATAAGTATAACGGATCAAATTTTAATTTAATTTGCAAATAACAATGTTAAACTCTCAAAAGAGTTATTTTTTTCTCCCTCCATGGTGCAACAGGCCTAGAAAACCCTTGACCTACTGGCTGCTAGCCTCACATCCATATGCGTTAATCACAGTAGTAGACGATCACCAAGTCTGTGTAGGGTTGACAAGTGATCAATATGTTGGTTCCCCACCCATTATAGCTGGTTTTCTCAACCTGGAACCACTACTTAATGTAGCTACCCAAATTCCTCACGATGCTGGGTGGGCACCGGTTGCATACAGGCTGAAATTTTATGAGAAAACTTCTTCCCCCCATGGAGACTCGTACCAGTGCAAATCCCATAGTTCTGTGCCCAGGCATCTTCCCTTAACTAATATGGTATGAGACTTTTGAAAGAGTATATACTTTGTAAAAAAAAAAAAGAATACCTTGTCTAGGCTAGAGGTATCAAGAAATTTAAATTAATAATCTACCATTTAATAACAGGAGATTTTTCTTTTATATAATATGTATGACATAGTAACTTTCTAAGATTGTATTTTTTATAACAACAATGCTAGAAATCTATAGAGGAAAGTAAGAAAATTTAAGGGGGAAAAAAAAATATATATATATATCTTCACGATTTATGTCACAAATTAATGCCAACATTAATCATTCTAATTGAACAAAAAAGGTGCTCACACTGAAAAAAATGTACTAAAAATGCACATAAAACTTGGTAAGTTTGTTTTACATTGAAACAAATTGTAAGTCACTTACTTTTATGATTAAGTCTGGTTTCATATATTTCTTGATACTTCTAACCTGGACACAGTGTATTTTCAACATCAAAATTCAATTGCATTTTGAATTTATAATTGTTATTTGCAAATTTAACTACTAACGTAATACCCTCCCCTGTGATTAGATAATCCATGGATATTTAAATCTGATTTAAGATTGTAAAGACCAGCAAAAATACTTCCAAAGATCATAAAAATTATAGTCAAGTTGTCAAATGTCACATTATGATTATTAGAAGTTTAAACGTAACTTTTGCTAATGTAGACACAACTCTCAAATATGAATTATCTAGATTAACATGATTCCATTGTATATTCACAGTATAAACTTTGAGACATCTCAATATATATTTAGGAGATTCCCAATCATTTTCATTACCTCACATACCAACACCTTTAATATAATATATAGTATAGTATTTCATTTTTTAAAAATAGAAAAATATATAGAGCATATAAAAATAAATATGTAGTTGAAGGCTGTGTACATTTCTTCATCAGTTGCTATTACTGTTTATCATTGAAGTCAGACCATGGAGATTCAACCAACTGGCTATGCACGCTCCAAAGATTCTGCAATAATAATACATTTTCTACTAAACTACATTACAAGCAATTACACTACAGTTAATTACACGACAAATATGACTAGAGGATTCTGGTTCAAAACCTTATAAATCTGTAAATCAATTTAAAATTGTTGGATGACAGAACTTCAATCATGTAATACTGAATATGTAACCACTAAGGTTATGAAATGAGCAAAAAATTTTATTTTAAATTAAACCTGATAGTGATAATTCATATAATAGATCAATTGTAAATCAATACTAATGATGAATCTTCTGGGAAAAAATGGATTGACAACTCTTTTTTTTCCAAATGCCCCAGATTGTCATTTCAACATTTCTAGTGCTCTCTCCTGGCATGGCATCCTTGTAACCCACTTCTGAGGTTGATGCACCTGGAAAGGCAGGGTTACGTTGCCCCGATGATACGAGAGTTTATGATGATGGTAATGATGCGCCAGGAGAGGCCTTAAACTAAACTTAAGCTAATTAGGCGAATATGATATTGATGATCAGATGGTGCTAGGGGACTGTTTGGGCCTTAAAGTTTCCTGACATTTATCTTACAGGTGAAGAAAAACCCCAAAAAAACCTCACCCAGGAAACTTGTCCCGACCGGGGATCGAACCCGGGCCTGCTGCATGACAACGCAGCATGCTACCTTGAGACCACAGCGGTGGACTGGATTGACAACTTGTGTAAATCATAACAGTCCTCCTAAGATTACAACCCATATGTTTGTGATGATACTATATAAAATTCTATAATCACAAGCAATATAGTAGTATATGGTAAAATTAAATGTTTCTTACCTCTCCTCATAAATCTTCTAAGTAGATCGCGATTTCGAGATCATAACAGTCTCATCTTCAGTACTTTTTGGCGACTGATGTTATGTCGATTGGAATAAATCTTCTTCTTCTTCTTCTCTGTTGGTGGATTGATGAACCTCTGAATCAGGTCAAAATTTGTGGGAATTTTGACCTGATCCAGAGGTTCATTGGTCCACCAACAGAGAGAAGAAGAAGAGTTTATTCCAATCAACATAACATCAGTCGCCAAAAAAGTACTGAAGATGAGACTGTTATGGTCTCGAAATCGCGATCTACTTAGAAGATTTATATGAGGAGAGGTAAGAAACATTTAATTTTATCATAAATTAAACCTCATAGTGATTAATTCCTGTAAAAGTTAAATATAGTAGTATCCTTAGCCGTATGTTCAGAGCAACTCACATTATGCTTTATTTTGAATGTGATCACAGAACAAAAGAATAGACCAATAATACTTACTTAATACAGGCTTTCCACTTTACAGCAGTTTGCCCTTGATTCCTGCTTTCCAGAGATTCCTATCTTCCAATTGACCATCTTCCATACCCCTCTTCAGCATGGCATCATATACTCATACCATGTTCTTCTACTTCTCCCCCTCTTCCTTCTGCCTGGTACCATCCAATCCAATACCTGTTTAGGCCACTGGTCTTCCGACATCCGTTGTACATGTCCATACCACTGTAGAGCTCTCTTTGTTATCCTATCGATAACAGTTTCTTGTGTATCCATTTCTTGTCTGATATATGTATTTCGAATATGTTGTAGCCTGGATATTCTCATACTTCTCTGTAATCCATCCATTTCTGTCGCCAAGATTCTTTTCTGCATCCTTTCGTTTATTGTCCAGCTTTCTGATCCATATGTAAGTATACTTTCTATTATTGTCTGTATAATCTCTTTTTTTTTGTTTTTCTGGTTAAATTTCTATTCCATAAAAGACCATTCAGGGATCTAATCGCCTTCCTTGCACAATTTACTCTGTTAATAATATCTTTTTCACACAAGTACCAGATTTATCTATTATAGATCCAAGATATTTAAATTCTTCAACACATTTAATTATCATATTTATTTGTAGGTCTTCTGAATTTCCTCCGATTACCATATATTCTGTTTTAATATAATTTATCTTCAGTCCACCTACCTCAAATGCATCGACCAACTTTCTGATCATATATTCTATATCTTCTTTATCTTGTCCTATTATAATCTGGTCATCAGCGAATAATAAATTGTGCAGTAAATGGCCATTAATGTTGATTCTCATTCCCCTACATAACTTATTCCATTTCATATCTTGAACAATGTTGGTGACATCCCGCATCCTTGTCTTAATCCTTTATAGACCAATAATATAATATAAAATCCAATAAAGAATTACGAAGAGCTGAGAATTGAACATGTATAATAACTTAAAAGATTGATTAAAATGAGGAAAAATTTTAATTCAGTGCAAATGTGAACTGGTAGGATTGACAACAGTAGTTATTAAAAATGGAATGGGTCAGTGATCCCCAGATTTCACTGTTTAGTCAGGTATATAATGTCAGGGAGATTGAAAATAAATTCACAAATATCATAAAATTTCCATAATGCAACTTGCTACAGTACATTTTGAAAAATCATTCACAGTACATCTATTATTATAACTTATAAAATTGTTTATCTTTACTCTTAAAAGTGATCAATCCAAGAATTATACTACTTTAGTGTTCTGACCTAGGGCAGGTCCTTCACTGCAATTATAGCATTTTCATGCTTGCTTTGCAGCTTTACTAGGGAATTATAGGTGTGGTTAGCTTCCTGTTGCTTTCCACACCTTGGATGGCGATGATGGCCTGATGATGTTCGGGGACCTTTGGGCCTCAAAGCTACCTGACATTTGTCTTACAGGTGAGGAAAAACCCCGGAAAAACCTCTCCAGGAAGCTTGTCCCAACCAGGAATCGAATTCAGGTGTGCTGCATGAAAGGCAGCACACTACCTCGAGACCACAGAGATGGACCCAAGAATTATAAATGCAGGAAAATGATGTATCGAGAAATGATAAATGGAGTTATTTCCTCATAGTTTAGATGTGATTAGTATAGGGACTCTGGAAATTCAATGATGAATCTGGAAAAATTATAAACTGGGTTCTCATTGTAATACTTTTAACTTCTGGCTGAACAAGATTTTGATCTTTTCAAATAATTATGCTTTACTTATGCTTTTTTTTTTGCTTTATTTCATAAAATTATGCTTCATTCTTTTAAAATTCAGTTTTTATAGACCTTTAGGCTACCAGAATCACATTTACAGTACAACCACATGTTTAAAATGCCATTATGCTTTTTATGCCTTTGGGTTGCTCTACTTATGTACAAGACATGTAAGAATTTTTATATAATAAACTTTATTTTCAGTAAAATATGTCATGATAATAGGGTTCATAACAAATTATGGAAATCTATATCTAACAATAATAATCAGAAACATATCAACCTTGTTTTTGAACCAGAACTCCTCATATATTAGATACAGACAGACATTGCATAACTGTATTAGAAATTTATTACATAAAATAGGAACTTTGAAATATTAAAAAAAAAGTATCTTTATCATGTTTTTTTTATTCTGATATCCATTATAATAACAATTCATGTTAAAAATAGAGTTGGAATAAGTTCCTCTGTAAAATAAGTCGAGCATTCATCCAGAAATCCTCAACTTTGAATAGATTTCAATCCACAAACTTCCATCTAGAGGCAAATGTTTTACTTGTAGATGATTAAGGCTGACATATGATAAAAAAAGATCAGAATCAATAAAATGTGCAGAAAAAAAAGGGTGACTTTTATAAGCAATGATAAAGATAATTTTTTTTTGCCTGAACCAGGAATCGAACCTTTAGCTTTCCGTGCTAAAGCTCTGACCACTGAGCTAATTCAGGCTTCATTCCCATCCAAGCATAAATCTTTCCTTTACCTTACTCTCTTGGTCCCACATTCATATGCAATGAATCATCATTCACAAATACACAATGAATGGCTTCTACATTAAGAAGACATGAAGGGACTCCACACAGCTAGAGCATTATTTATTAAATTAATATTGAGAAGCTAAAGCTATTACTATGAGAGAAATAAGTAAATTAATGAACACAATTAAATTATTGTAATCAATGGTAAAGAGAAACATTCTTGCCTGAACTGGGAATCGAATCCCAAACCTTTAGCTTTACCATTGATTACAATAATTTGTGTTCATTAATTTATTTATTTCTAACATAGTAATAGCTTTAGCTACTCAGTATTAATTTAATAACTTTTTATAAGTTAACTTGAAGGTCGTAATTCTCCATTACATTTTTCAAAAGTATGTTTTGTCAAGATAATTCTGTATTTTTTACTGTTAATTTTAAAACTGCAGGACAGTCATGCAATGTCTGCTTATTAAATAATTCCATAATGAACATACCCTATACATGTGTAGGTTCATAATTATAACAACATGTAAACATATACACAAAAATGTTAGTTTTATGCTTTTTTCTATTTGTTAGTAAAGCTTCCAAATTTAATTATAAAAATTACCCACACTTACGCTGCTGGATTGGTAATCTTACGAACAAAAGAATTCCATAGAAATATTATTATTTTAAAGAAATCTATAAATAATACTCCTTTTAATTCAGTTAAAATGTACAAATATTTGTTTTATTTTATACATACTAAAACACAATGTGCTATATTTGTGATCAAATTTCTTCCTGTACTAATAAAATTCATATCAAATTCTATTGAGATGAATAGTCATAAAGTAAAAAAAAAATTAAAACAAATACCTGTTGGCAGGTGCCATCGTCCTCAACTGTGTCAAAATGTTGTATTTAAAATATTAACATGATATTTTAAATACAACATTTTAACACAGTTGAGGACGACGGCACCTGCCAACAGGCACATTTTAATTTTTATCTTAAAACTTCTTTGTGAAATAATAATATATATCTATGGTATATCATCTTTCCAAAATTACTGCAGCTATAAACATGTGCCACATGTAAGTATTAAAACATGAATACCAAATGCTGTTAATGTAACATTTTCTAATCTACAAATTCAACCGCTAATGACACTAGTTAATATGCAGACAAGCAACATTATATGTACTTCATGCAAAAACTACAGTTAGTAAGTCTAAGCAGCTATGTATAATGTTATACTGAAGAGTCCACTGTGCACTATAATATCAGAACCATTTTAATTTCAATTAATCTAAGTCCAGAGGTGAACATGGTAATGATTAGACCACCAGGAATGACTGTGAATCAAATTTATAAAACACCTTTACATTGTGGAAGAAAAATGTCAAAGATTCTCAAATAAAAATACAGTAAAACTTGTTTAATCCAGAACGTGAATAATGCAGAAATCTGTCCTATGTGAACAAATTTATTGGTCCCGGCAAAATAATAGTACTTTTACATGTATTTACTTTGCATAACACGGAATCTGTCAAACGCGGAAACGGAAGTATATTTCTACTCAATTCATGAAAAAATGTTATAAAGCAGAAAGACAGAGAGGGAAATAAATTAGTTTCCACTTCATTGAATACCCATTAGGCCAAAAAAAAACTGGGTGAATTCTACCTGTACCTGAAATTTTCTTTCGGCCTCACTGCACATCCATTATGCAAAATACAGATACTGTACCTGTCTTACAAGTAACCATTGCACTGTAAAATCTTAAATTAATTTAAGTTCCGAGACCCATCTTTCACAGTAGCATTCTGAATTTACGGAATAAAGATGGCTAAAACATATGTATCATTGTCAGTAAACAAAAAAGAGAAAGTGATTGAAGATAAAGGGGGAAAAAAAACTATCAGTGCACAAAATAATGACTAAATTTAAGTATGGAAAAACTCAAATTTACAGACTTAAAAAAATCAACGAAATAGTGTGTGGGAGTATTTTACAAGTGCACGAAAAAAAATTTTCAAATTTCCAGACCGATGCTGCAAAGTCAAACTCTAACTGTTGCCAAATCCCTAGGGAGTAACGATTTCAAGGCATCTTCAGGTTGGCTGGACAGTTTTAAAAGATGATTCAATGCAATGTGGAATGAAATTTGTGGGGAATCAAAGGATGTGGACAAAATTGTAGTTAGTGAGAGAAACTAAAACTGCATACTTTAATTTCAGGATACGTCCCTAAGGACTGTTTTTTTTTTTTTGCGCGTTACCATCAAAGTCACTCGCACATACTATATTTCACTTTTCAATGGCAGCGGAACTACAATTAATCCAAGGTACTCTATAATCTAAAGTAAAGTGATCCCACAACAGACCCGGAGGCCCTTGGGGTAGTAGGAGGTTAGGGCTCCCACTTTTTCTAGACAATCGGCACTTTGTGTCAGCCAGATTGTCAGCCCTGCGTGACGGCCGCCTTTACCCCCAGAACAAGCGTCTGGTACTCATTTCTGTTAGAGGCTGAGTCTACCCCAGGGCCATAGTGCTGCCAGAGGGTTTGGGTCAGTTTAAAAATCCTGACCCCAACGGGACTTGAACCCTCGACCCTCCGGCTTGTAGCTCAGTGCCTTAACCACTACGCTACGGCGTGCTCCCTCTATAATCTAAGATTATTAATAAGTTTTTTAGTTTTATTATAATGTGGAATTTTGTCTAATGCAAAAAAAAAAAAAATTGGTCCCATGCAATTCTGCTTTGATCAAGTTTTACTGTATCAGTTTTCACTTTCAGATAAAACTAATGCATATATTCTCAGCGAATGGGACAGGAAGGTAGTGTGAACCACTACAAGCTCTTATCACAAAAATTATCTAATTTCCTCGTTTGTATAGATGGTAGTTTCAGGGAGTTTATGCAAGAAACAAAATTCAATCAGGGTTCTAATCTTGACACTTTCATTGACAAGTAAAATGAGGTTATTTAAGAATTGTGAATTTAATTAAACAATAAGTAATTGTTGAAAATACCACAAAATGAAATGCAAATTAAAAATAAAGATAAAAACAGAAGCAGCTGAAATGAAATTCAGTAGCAGGTATACATTATTGGATAAGAAATATAATGAAGAAATAAGAACTGAATTAAACATTTACAGTGTAATACAAAAATTCAAAACTAAATATCTAATTGGCTTCAACATTCAGAAAGAATGACACCCAATGACACACAAATTTTGCTTCAAGAAGAAATTTTGGATGCCCCGTAACTAGATGGAGGGATACGATCTCTTGATAATGGAAACAGCTCTATGGCCTAATTCCATGACATGGAAGAAGTAATTTTTACTCAATTACGTAACAACATTAATTAATACTGAATTTTGAATTTATTTAAAGTTAGTTTTAATTATACATAACAATTTAAACATTTTTGTTTCCAATAATAAATGATTAAGAGCATATATAATCATTAATAAGAAAATATATTCTATTCCTATAAAAGGGGCATGTAAATAGAATTTTACTTTGAGGATAAAACTACATTCATTTTTATTTACAATTTTGTGTGTTTAGCCATTTGGCAGGGTAAAGAATTACTCATATAAAATTGATCAAATTGCACTAATTTTTTATACATAAATGTATTTGTGTCTCCAAGAAGCAAAAAAAGAATGCTATTGAGAATGTGTTGGAAAAATAAAAATATTAATTTTGTTAGAAATCTAAACAGCACTACAATTTTTTTCTAAAATTTGGTACAATGCACAACACCATGCTACATGCATTAACAGATAGACACAAAGACAATATTTTAGTATGCAGAATGCACTGGAGAACAAATTTAATATCAATATTTAACACATTCAACATTGGGCACCGGATGATGTGTTAAACCAGTTTTAGATATAACCCATGTCTAATTTCTTGATGCTTGCATTTTTAAGAATGCAAGCTTCTCCTCCTTGAACAAGGTAAAGATACCATCATCTGGGTCACAAGATATAATATCTTTATAAATTTGTATAATATTAAAACTATTTAACTAGATTTTTACATTGAGTAAAAAATTTAATGCAAAAAATGTAATTTTTTTTTAAATTTAAACTTTTTACATTGTGCATCTCAAGAGGTAAAAATGTAATCAATTCACTGGCACCATCAAACCCATGGAAGCAAGGACAAACTCTCCATACATCCCTATTTAGAACTAATGTTTTCCAATCATTCCCTATATAATCCTTCCTCAAATTGTGGTTAATATTATTCTCACAAGTCATTCTTGGCCTACCTACTGGGTGCTATCCCTCTGGTTTCCCTAGAGATTCTATGCCCCTCTCATTCCTCATTTGTGCCACATGTACTGCCAATCGAGAGACTTAACTTATTATATCTGGCTTCCTATAAAGACTATGTAGTCTTCTCCATTCACTTATCTGTTCATCTCTCTTTGGTCCAAAAAATGTTCATAATTTTAAGAACTTTATTCTCAGCAGGATACTTTATAACTTCTCTCTTAACTGAATTGTATGCCTTTTTGAAGTCTACATATAGTTAAAGTACATTGCCATTATAATTACCATCTTTTCTAAAATCTGTCTTATACTAAAAATCTGATCCATTGTAGATCTTTTTCTTCTAAATCCACAATGATTGTCACCTATTACATTGCCAATTTAGAGATTAAGTCTGAATACTAATATATTTGTTAGAATTGTGTACAAAGTTAGAAGTAATGAGATGTCCTTGTAGTTGTTTGAAATCAATTTTATCTCCTATGTTATAGATTGATATGATATAATAAATTCTTTTCATTCATTTGGAAGAGCCTCTTTTTCCCAAATCACAGTAAGCATCTAACTAATCATACTAATTACCTTATCCATCAATTTTTCTCCTCCTAATTTTATCAGTTCTGCTTGGAACACATCTAAACCTAATGCTTTATATATAATTTATTTTTCTATCGCTATTTCAACCTCTAATGCATTTTGTTTTGTGACTAATATTTCTACTGTCTAAATCATCATCTTCAATATCCTGTTCTGCATGTACATTAATAGTTTATTAAAGTAATTTTATTGTTAAAAGCATCATTACTTATGGAGCAGAACTTTGGCCATTAACAACAAAAGAAATAAGTATCTTTTGGCAACGGAAATGGATTTTATACGAAGGGCAGCGAGGATTTCAAGAAGAGAAAAAATTAGAACTCAGTTATAAGGGAGAAAATGAAGATTGAAGACACTATTTTAGATTATATTAAAACTCAGCTATTAAGATGGTTCGGATATGTCCAGCGAATGGAAGAATTTGTTTTAGAATGGAAACCTGAGGAAAGACGAGGCAGAGGAAGACCTAAAACCACCTGGAGTCAGGGAATATATATATATATAGTCATATTGACAATTACATAAAGTCTTCAGGTTTCAATCATATTGCGCATAAGCATGCAATTTTCAACAGTTTGATATATAGATTATTGAATGTTCCACTAAATGAAGAGGATTTTAAGAAAGAATACAATCACATTTTGGACATAGCTAATTTAAATGGTTTTGGAAAGGAAATAATTGTAACTAAATTGAAGAAATTCAGACAACAAAAAAGATTAAAAGAATACACTACCCTGCAATCTGATTCAAAGAAAGGAAAACAATTTAAGAAAATCACTTATCATCCTGGAATACATAACAAATTTCAAAAAATTTTCAAGAAATTCAATATTACATTGGCACCGATAAATAAATTTAGCCTTGGTAACTTATTAATAACCAATAAGAAAATGAACACCCCAGATAGTAAAAATCTGGAATTTATCAAATTGATTGTGGAGATTGCAATAAAGTATACATAGGAAAAACAAAAAGAAATTTGGACACTCGCACAAAAGAACACTTAGAAATATTAAAAATGGTGCAATTGAAAAATCAGCTATTGCAGCACATAGTTTGTTGGAAGGTCATAGAATTGAAAAAGAAGCTAAACTTCTAAAACATTTGGAAAAACCTTTGGGTTTGACAGTTTGGGAGAAAATATTTATACAGAAGAACAAATTTAAATCTATGAATTTCGACATTCCGGATGAACGTGACCTCATCTCGAAGTTCATCAAATCAATACCAGATGGCAACGATATCTCAAGTTCGTCAAATCAACACCAGATGGCAACGTTATAGAGGGAGATTCCAACGAATATCCAGTAGTCATAATGGCGGTTGAAAATGAATGACAAGATCATTTGAAAACTATAGTTACCATGTTTGATAAAACATGAAATATGAGGTAAGATGTTAAAATGACTCAATTTATTAATTAGAACCTCATAATGTGCTTCCCAATTTAGCTTTGAATATATTTATACATGAAGGAGAAACATCTACAACCAGGAGATTGGATGGACCGACAAAACTGGCTATTGGGAATTGGACGATGTCAAAGACATTAATCAACCAATGAACTATCTAAGTAATTTTTCCACCTACTTAATATAATCCCATTTTCATTCCTAATTATGTTTGTTTTAGCTTGTAACCCTTTCCTCTCTATCCTAATTCCTTAACAGAATTCTCTGATGTTCCTTTTTTTTTTGCATTCATTTCAAGATCATTAATCTTCTCTCTCAAATATTCCCTCTTTTTACTCTTTAATAAGCAGTTTCCTATCCGATAGTCCCTAATTATTCTAAATGTATTCATTTGGCTCGCATAACCAATTCATTTATGTTAACTTTCTTTTCTTTACAGTGTTGGCACATTCCTTGTCAAACCATTTGTTTTGCATCTTTTTAAATAACCTATGCTTTCTGATCCAGACAGTTTAATAGTATCTCCTATAGTCTCCCATTCTTTATTTATATCAGTTTCTTCGTTAGTTGCCACATTTTCATCTGATGAATCCTGTATTTCAACTCTATTAGCAATTTTGATCTGGTATTCTTGCCATAGTTAATTATTTGTCAAGTTTTTTAATTCAAAATTTTCATAATCATCTTTAGCATTTGTTTTTCCCACAAGTGATTTTCTCTCTGATACAAATTGCAGTCTGCTCCTCTAACTGATCTAATACCAATAATGGTTCTATGTCAGTGTTTATCCACTAATACATGATCTACCTGGTTCTAAATTTCACCATCTGGAGAAGTCTAAGTGTATTTATGAATATCCTCATGCTGGAGTGCTGTACTCTTAGCAGAAAGGTTCTTTGATGTGACAAAGGTGACTAACCTGTTAATATCTCCAATGAAGACAGAATTGCCTATTGTTAGCCTGAATATGTCTTCCTGTCCCATTTTAGCATTAAAATCTCCTAAGAAAATTTTCATATACCACGAAAACTATCAAATATGCACACTAATTGTACATAGAACTCATCCTTGATCTTGTCACCCTTAGAACTCATCCTTGATCTTGTCACCCTTATCTTCTATGGGACTGTGTACATTTGCAATTACAAAATCATTTACTCTTTAGAATTATGTATGATACCTATCACTGACAAACTTAACATCCTAGATAGCACAGAGTATCCTCCTTCGGACTAAAAAACCCATTTTGAGTTCAGATCTCACTGCTTCCCAACTCAAATATAATTTTTTGACTTTTCCTTTATGCATCTTTGAATTAAAAATGGAATACAAAAATATAATAATTGTATAACCTATTTTTCTCTTTAACCTTTCACAGTTATTAAAAATTACTTTAATATATCTAAATTGGCAACCATACAATATACAGGGTGAGGCAATGAAACGGCACGATTTTGAAAAATCACCAATAATATATTTACAAAAAGAGTATAATTATTTGAACATGAATCTTAAGTACATGAGTGGAAATTAATGTTTTACCTTAAAAAACAATCATTTTTTGAATATGGTGCCAGTAAGGTGACGTCCTTGGTTTTGCACACATTGTTGAAATCCACCCATGGCGTTCTGTAGCATCTGCAAAGGAATGTTGTTAATTTCCTGCCGGATTCTCTCCTTCAGATCTTCTTTTGTTCTTGGTGCATTTTCCTCGAAGACTTTGCATTTAAGATAGCCCCAAAGAAAGAAGTCTGGGGCGGTCAAATCTGGCGAACGGGGAGGCCAAGGGATATCACCATTCTTGCTGATTAGCCGTCCTGGAAAAGCGAGTCTCAGCAAACCCATTGAGACATTAGCAGTATGGCTTGTTGCACCATCTTGCTGGAAGAGTGTTTCTTCATCTGGATCATACTGATCGATGCCAGGCAGACCAAAAGTTACTAACATGTCAGCATAACGTTCAGAGTTCACCGTTACTGTGTTACCATGTTCATCTTCAAAAAAATAGGGTCCCACGAGTCCACGAGAAGATACTGCACACCAAACTGTTACTTTTTCAGAATGGAGAGTTTTTCATGAAGATCACGTGGGTTATTTGCGGACCAATACCGGAAGTTCTGCTTGTTAACGTAACCACTAAGGTGAAAGTGGGCTTCATCACTCATCCATAAGTTATGCACTCTTTCTCCATTTGTTCCGATAACATTAAGCATCGCTTGGCAAAAGCGTATGCGATGATTGTAATCGTTAGGTTGTAGGGCTTGCACTATCTGCATTTTGTATGGGTGATAGTGTAGGTCATTCTTCAAAATCCGTCTCACTGATCGATTGCTGAGACCAAGTTGAGCGCTGTGCCGCCTTGCTGATTTTCGCGGACTTCGTGTTAATGCATCGCGCACACGATCAATGTTCTCTGGGTCCTGATTGTTTTTTCACTACCACCAATTTTCTTCGTCGTGCTTGCAGTGGCTTCAAAGTTTTTCACCCACAGGAGGATAGCTTTCCTCGATGGCACGGGAGCCCGTGGCGGTAGATTAAACTTAAGACGGAAAGCACGTTGGGCACCAACCACACTATCCATGTTTTTATAATATGCTTTTACAGCAAACGCACGTTGCACGCTTGACCAACGCTCCATGGCTACTGAAATTTCCACTTGTCTAGATGCTCAAGGTCGTTTCCCCCACTCCCATAACCCCCCACTGCGCCCGTCAGCCGGAGTCCAAATCGTGCCGTTTCATTGCCTCACCCAGTATATATATATAACTTTTGTTGGTTTTAAAAATCAAAATTAGCAAATGCATATTTTATGAGACGCACTGACAAATTCAGATAAAGCAAGGCTGCAGTGGACTAGTTGTTATTCTCCTTGCTTCTGGTCCCAAGGGGTGCAGGTTCAAACCCGGCTATGGTCAATGAATTTTTTTTAGGATGCAAAAATCTAAAGAGCATGTCCTCCAGGAAGGACTTTAAGCTATGGGTCCTGAGCCTGAAGATTTTTCAGCCTCGTAAAAGATCCTTAAGCCTGAACGAAGAGGCCTCTAAGCAAAATTTACTGATCTCAAACATTCTAGTAATACTTAGTTGTCTGCTAGACGTCTCATTGAGTGTGTTGACCACAAGCCACTCATGACATCTTTGGGCAAATAAGGTAACTAAAATGAACTTGGTCCTGACAAAGGAGAGGCTATGGCTCAATAATGGGCTATGCCATTATTCATCAAAGCAATGTACAATAATTCAAATAAGCCCATAAAAGATTTTAAAAAACTTCAAATACAATGATTCAATGATATAAGTTAGCCCATGTTTAACATTCTAGGGACCTGGATTCAGTTTCCTATTATACCATAGACATTTTACTGTGCATGAAGTGTGTGGAATGGGCTACTCAGCATTTACGGACAACTGCGTAATTATGAGAACTGAAAAAAAATTTGGGTAACAAAACTTAAACCAAGGCTGAGGACCTCAATATGTAACATACATGACTTCTTGTACTAAGATTTGCTTGTCAATGAAGCAACCAATCCAGAAGGTATTGATCCTCAGATCTGTCATGACAATTTATTTTTTACTTAAAATATAAAAAAAAACTTTTCTAAAAAAATGGATGGTGATGTGATTTACTACAGTGCAAATAACACAAAGGACATTGCAACAACATGGAAGACAAACATATACAAAAAAAACAATGTAAGATACCATCAAGATTCATTCCACGGTGATTCACCATCATCTTCACCAATCAGTTTGTGATGGATAGCACTCAATGCCTGTATACAAATCAACTCCTGTCATGCACTATCTTTACAATTTCTACAACTAGTTAATATTGTAGTATTTAGAAGATTCTGGGCTATAAGGCCATGGTCCATAGCAAGTGTTTCTCCCAGACACTTCTCTCTTGACTACAGAGGGTATCTCCAGTGGCGAGTTCTTCTAGATGGTGTTCCCTGGTCAGAAGCTTGGCTGTGTATGAGCAGTAGACAGCTGGAACCCAGTATTTATACTAGTGCTGATTCCCAAAGGCAGGATGAAGTCTCAATATATCTTCTGATTAGTTTGGTTCTCTCTCTTTGTTATTCATTAATAATGAAGAGAGAGAACCAAATTCAGAAGATAGATAATGACTACCCAATCAGCTTTGAATTCATCTGAACCAAAAGTGCTATTTCGGTTTGTGACATCTGTGTTGTTATCCTCCTTTAACTATGAGATTCGTGAACTATGCCAATTTCCTTTCTCTCTATCTACCCCCACTCTCCTTTCTACCCCTCCCTTTGCTCTGTTTGTAGTGTGCAACTTCCCCTTCTACCTCAGAATGCTCAAATAAGCTACTCACATCATGAACATTATCATTCGATCGTAGATTTTGGTTGGAACATTGCTTTGTCGTCTGGAGGACGCGAGCTGTGCATTTTTGGTTTTGGTCCAACAAGCCAGGGTAAGGCAACCTGGCAAGGACTAAAAGTATGTATGAGAGGTTGATTGTGTGAGTTATGTTACTTTGGTATTAATTATTATTTGTTTTTTTTTAATTCTTGAATGATCAAGTCATGTGTTTCTTTAATTTCATTTTTCAAACTTCAGACGTGCAATTTAATATTAAATGTCATTTGTTTTACTAAGAATCTATGTTTAATTACTGTATGTTATCTACGCTACAGCTGTCTTGCATATTCCTGTACATAAGCTTGCTCAAAAGTCATATGAGCTCCTTTTTCCCGTCTAGCTTTCATGGTTGATAATAATACATTCAGGTTAACTAAGCATCATAAATTACTACAGTGTGTTTTAAGACTTATTGTTGATTAATGTTTATAAATTTGGATAGGAAGGATGAATCAATCTTTGCCTTCATGGGCCCGGGCAAAGGATTTTGAATAGTACTGATAGTTATGAACTCTATGTACACAGGGTAGTAAATCGAAACACGGCATCGCAATATGGTGGTAGTAGTAAGCTGGGTACTGGTGCAGGGTTCAAAAAGTCCCCAGGGCGCAAATTGGTAGCTGATTGCATGGTTTTGAAATATTGGTTACCAAGGTTCAAAAAGTACCCAGGGTGCACACATCCAGGCATTTGGAAACCAGCACAAGTATATATCGGGTTCCAGCAGTCTACCGTTCAAACACAGCGAGCTTCTGA
>JASPKZ010009851.1:0-25958 GCA_030220185.1 Diploptera punctata
GTAGTACTAATGGCCGCTAGCGAGGAGATACTGAAGGATAACATGCACATACTATTGAGTAACACTAAGAAATTGGGACTGGAAGTAAATATCAATAAAACTGTACATACATAAGGACTTTATTAAACTAAAAGTAAGATACATACAATGTTAATTACAAATATGGATCGCACGGACAGTAAGCCGTAAGTGTTGTTGACAGTCCGTTACAATAAGTTGATGTTAGGTAATAATATACTTAAAAGAAAAAGAGAAAAAAAGAAATAAAACAAAATGTATGGTCACATGTAGAAATACATTATATAATAGAAATGGATAGCTAGTGAAAAATGAGGGAAATTTTGAGGAAGTGGCTGAATTCAAATACCTAGGAACAGTAATCACAAATAGGAATGAGATGCACAAGGAAATTAAACATAGGCTCAATTCTGGAAATGCGTGCTATTATACATTACAGAGACTCTTGATGTCCCAACTCCTTTCAGAAAAACGTTAAACTGAAAGCGTATAAAACTACTCGTATTATTCTATCAGTTATATTATATGGGTGCGAAACATGGACTCTTACTTTAAGGGAGGAAAGGAGATTACAAGTATTTGAGAATAAAGTACTTAGGAAAATTTTTGGACCAAAGAGAGATGAACAGACAGGTGACTGGAGAAGGCTGCATAAGAATGCACTACACGGTCTTTATAGGAAGCCAGATATAATAAGAACAGTGAAGTCTCATAGACTGCGATGGGCAGGACAAGTTGCGCGTATGGGGAATAAAATATATGCATGGAAGCTTCTTGTGGGAAAGCCAGAGGGAAAACGCCCAGTTGGCAGATCAAGAATGAGGTGGGAGAATAACATTAACCAAGTTTTGAGGGAAGTAAATTATACAGGGAATGATTGGAAAACATTAGCTCAGGATATGGATGCATGGAGAGCTTATATCCGCGAGGCAATTAACCTATGGGTTCGATACTGCCGGTAAGTAAGTAAGTTGTGAGGGATGTTAGCAGACTACTATCTTATGACCTTGTGTCAATATTGTGGTATAAAGATAACTTCTCAAAATGGACTCCAGATAATTAAGAGTGTATAAGAGCATAAAAACTTGAAAAATAGTGAAAGAGAGTGCAATGTACATGTTACACTAAGACGAAACATGAGAGATCATGGAAATGTTTAGAAATATTATCATAACGACGGATGTTAAAATGGAAACGAACGCATGCTTTATGAACACGCTGTAGTCTCTGAGTCAAGTGAAAGTTGAAGTTATTATATATGACGTCAAAATAATCGAAGTGTGGCATTAGAAAATTCTGCACAATAGTTTGATTTAATGGAAAAAATAAATGTATTTAATTATCCCCAAGATAATATAGAAAGGAAAATGTAATTGACGGGAGAATTTGCCAGAAGAAGAGGAATAATGAAGAATCACAGCGGTACAGATGGAAGCAGTGATAAGTATTGCTATAAAAACTAGGATATACTGAATTAAGATTGAGCGTATGAGGGACGAGATGAATCAGGAATCTGTGATTTCGAATATTTGATCTTCGAACAAGAAACTGTTAGCTTCATTTTGGCCAAAATAAAACTCACGCTCCCGTTAGAACCAATTGCCAATATGTTTACACGCATACAGGATGATTCACAATAAGTTTCACAGATTTCTATGGGTTGTAGAGGGTACTTCGTAGATAAAATTTTGATAAGGGACCCATGTGCGGAAACGTACTATTTCGTTGAAAAGTAGGTTTGAAGATCGATCCACAATGGGCTGATATCGCATGCCATGTGTTGCAGAATTAATATTACGGAAATTCTAGGGGCTGTACCACAAGTATGGTTCCATGTGGGGGACCCGCACTAAGTGTACCTGCGACGAATATTTTAATATACACATTATGCAAGATCTGGTGTGTGCTCAATAATGTCTGCTGCTGCCAGAATTCGTGCAAGGAGATCTTCCTCCGACTTGACAGTGTAGTATATCCTCTAGAAGTCTGTAATACTTATTCTGAAACACAAGACACACGATATCAGTTCATTGTGTTTCGATTTTCAAACATATTTTACATCTGAATGGTACGTTTCCGGACAACGACTCCTGATCAAAACTGTATCTCCTGAAACCCTCCGCAACCACTAGAAATCTGTAATACTTATTGTGAATACTCTGTATAACTTTATCCTATCTCAGAAGACCACCTACAATGTTAGGGAAGTTAGGGTGCGGAGAAGGCCAAGTTACTGTTCACCAGATTTCTTTGACCAATTTAGGGTGAGACAATGGGCAGATTTATTTGGGCAAGTTAGGGTGAAAAAAATGGGCGAGTTAGTTAAAACAGGTTAGTTTTGTGTTCACTTGATTGTTAGCATTTTTTTATGATAAGTTGGCTATTCTGTTTGTGAAAGAGGCACACATATTTCACATTGTAAATATGATGATTTTAGGTTATTTTCAGCTCATATTGTTACTTCGTTTTAAGGCATTTCTCACATTTGTTTCTGACAAAATGAAAATAGTTCTACATATTTCTCTCAGATAACATTTACACATACTGCAACAATAAATTGTGTGCGTTTCTGTTCTCTTATGCAGGTGATGTTGTTTCATAGCATTCCCGAATTAATATCTAAAAGCTTATATTGTAAAAATCGATTTCGTATAAGAGTGGACTTCATATGATTTGAAAGATACTCCATAATTTACGAAGTCTTGGACATTGGAGCCTATTATTATTTTTATTATTATTTTTATTATTATTATTATTATTATTGTTATTATTATGATATGAGACGACAGACTGATGTTTGAGTAGAACTTATTTTGAATTTGTGTTACAGGGATTCAGGCTGTTAGGTTTATTAACAATTTGCATCGGGTGTGTTAAGGGAAGCGAATTGAAGGAATGCCAGTTTCTTGAAGTGTACGAAGGCATTCACTGTTTTGGTGCTGACTTAGGACATCTCACATCAGAAATGTATCCAGTTAACACAGGATGTCGTCTCTCTAGGATTTGAATATTCAAAATCAATATCATTACAATACAATGTTTTTTTTCAAAACACACGTTTGAAATGGTTGTCTTTAATTGGTAACAATCTACAAACTCTAGATAAGCGTTTGTTTTTACATTCATATGAGCTATCAGAACTCTATTTGAGCAATAATAATTTGAAAAACCTAGAAGCTGATTTATTTTCCAACTTGAACCAACTCTTGATATTAGATATCGCTGAAAACCAGTTGACTTCTCTAACAGACATTAATATATTTCGGTTTCAGAGGAAACTTGTAAGATTAAATTTACAACGTAACAATATAACTACAATATCAAAAGAAGTTTTATCTCCTCTTATAAGAATAAAACAAATTATGTTGAGTAATAATCCATTTAAATGCAATTGTGAGCTCCAGCCGACAGTTTTCTGGATAGGAGAGAGGTGTTTGAAGCCTGGTGCACGTTGTGCAGAACCAACAAATTTTAGAGGAAAATCCTGGTCAGTTCTGAGGAATGAAACATGCGGAAATGAAGATTACCATGATAACTGTCCATCCAGAATTTGTACTAATATTTCTGAAATAAAAACATCGGACTGTTCGGATTCAAATATAGATTACTTTAGTAGCACAGACCGTATGTTTATTCCACCCGGAATAATGGAATTGTATTTAGAGAATAATGAAATTAAAGATTTGGAATCAGATGCTTTCAAGTATTGGACTACCGCTAATATAAGAGTACTGTCACTGTCAAATAATAAATTAACAAATTTAAAGCATAACGTGTTCTATTATCTTACAAATTTAATAATTCTGGATCTTGCACACAATCAATTGGAATATTTAGATGACAGATTGTTTTCCGAACAGAACAAACTACAAAAATTGTATTTAACTGAAAACAGACTGTCAACATTTTCAGAAAGAACGATCCTATCATACACAGCATTAAGATACCTTTCAGTTTCATCCAATAATTTCACATGTGACTGTCTATTACTATCAACTTTAAAACTGATTTTGCAAACAGGAGCTATAACTAAAGTATATTGCAGTTATCCAAAAGAATATGAAGGAAAATGTTTGACAGATATCGAGAATGAACTTGAATGTGAAATACAACACGTTACGTTTTCTACGTTGACAATAATTTTGATATGTTTCACTGTTATTTTCTTTTCTTGGGCCAGCATAGCAACATTCTATATGTACAGAAATTCTCGAAATGTACCAAATCTTAACGTTGAATATGATGATGTTGGACTAACTGTGATCAACCAAACCACACCCACTGGCTCTCAGATTCAACATTCAGAAACTGACACAATGTACTGTTCAATTATTGAATAACTACATGGTTATGCATGCCAGATAAACTTGGTAATTGTCAGAGAATGTCATCAGCACTGGCATTAGTTTTGTATAGTACAATATTTGCAATACATTTCCAATAAATTAAGTATAAAGGATGTTCATAAATTGGAAGGTTAAACTTGAGGAACGGATCCCTGTGTTAGAAGAAACAAAAAGTCTTCTTCGTTTGCATATTCTAAACTTAAAAAATCAATTTACATATTAAATGAGACCGTAAAAGAATATAATTCATCATCAACATCATCGTAGTACATTCACGAGTTTAAACCACTTATTGACCTGTTTTGGCCTCAAGAGCAACACTATGCAAAAGTGATGATCTTGAAGATTTTCGGGCTGCAGGCCGTGGTCGTGAGGCTTGTAGTTCCCCGACGTTTCGCCAGAGACTGCGTCTGGCATCGTCAAGGGTTGTCTTGAGGGTGGCAATTCTGTCCACTGTCTGTCCTATTTGTACGTTCACCGCGATGTATTCGTAAGTTATATCTGCATTCTGATTGGTCCGCGTTAGGGATTTCCATTGCACGAATGAGGTTGCTGTTTGCTGGTCTAGCATTCTCATATTGCCGATTCTATATTCTTCTTCAGGAGCTGGCAACTAGTGAACCTCGTCGAAAGAAGCACTACGCAGAAATGCAAGACCGGGATGGATTCGTCCACCCGCCAGCACGTCGCACTGCTAGAAATAACCAACACTACTATAAACAACGAACACCAATAGAAACAAGAAATCTGTTTGAACATCTGTATGAAGAAAAGGCAGAGACTCCACCTCCCATAGTGGTATATTCCAAAGACATCACGCCACTAAAATTGGAAAGCATCACTGCAGGAAACAAGAAAGAAGTACACATGAAGTACAACCAGGGCGTTCTCACCATTAGGACCTCAACAAAGGCGGCCTATCGGCAAGCTTACAAAGAACTCAAGAAATCTGAGACTCAGTTTTATACCCATGGCTATGGCAGGCCTCCTATCATCAAATTAGTTGTGAAGGGACTACCTAAGTCCATCACAACACATGAAGTATATGATGAAATTACGAGTAGGGACCTGCCCGTCAAAGAAGTAAGAAGCATTGAAAAACAAGTCTTCATAGATGGAGTAAAGAAGAAGATAGAGCTTCCTATTTACATCCTAACACTCCACAAAATACCAGACATCAAGGAAAAAGTTGAAGAAAATCTAAAAGAGCTATTCAACATCCGAATCAGATTGGAACCTTATCGGAAACCCACAGGAGGCACCCAGTGCTTCAAATGTCAAGGCTTTGGACATATTGCAGATTCTGCTTTCGAGATACAAAATGCGTCAGGTGTTCCGGAAATCACAGAGTCTCCGACTGCACCCAGACGGAAGTCAAGTGCACCAACTGCAACGCAGATCATGCAGCAAGTCATCGAAAATGTCCATCATTCCAGAAGTATCTGAAAATGAGACAAGTGCAAGGAACAAGCAAACCATCTACCACGAGAAAACCTGAAACTACTTCAAAAACCACTCCAAGAACACCTCAAAAGACCGAAGAAAACTTCCCTCCCTTACCTTCTCAGAATCCACCGGAGAATATACTCCAATCCCTCCTTATTCTCCTCACCACCATCCTCCAAAACCCTCAAGTCCTTCAAACCACATTATCCTTCGTGAATACTCAAGTCTCATCTAGAACTTAGACTGCAAGATCCAGACACTACAAGAAAAAGCCGTTTTTCAAGACCGACAAGCTCACCTGAAAGAAGACAACTGTTTAGAGGAGCACTCTACACAGCAAACACACAATTTCGCCACCACCTTCCTACAAGCACATGAAGATATCGGGTCAAGACCTTCGTAAGGTCGGTACCAAATCCACACCTTAAATAACTGCTCTGACAGTACATTAGCTCTGCCTTCTGATTGGTCAGCGGTGGAGACTTCCATTGTTCCAATGAGATTGCTGTTTGATGGTCTAGTCGACTGTAAATGTAGAGGTTTACATTCTGCGTTTTTTAGAACCTATTATATCGAGCTTCTAGAATGGACACTCTACTCAAAATGAACTCAAGACAAGACCACGAAGGAGCGAAGACGAAAACGCTGAATACCAACAGTGTAAACTGCGGCAGAAACCAGCTGACCAGAAAGGACACGCCGGTGAAGAAATGAAGACACCGAACAACAAAGTGTCACAAAAGGACAACTACACTCATCCTAAGCCAAAACACACGGCCAAAACGTCACCAAAGACAAAACTTTCGAGATTGAGATCAACAACAGATTTATATCTCTACAGAAACTTCCAGACACACCTCCGCCTATCGTCGTAGACGCCAGCGACATAAATGCCTACAAACTTACACACATCGCTGCTGTTGCTGTAGGAAAAGAAAAAGACATCACAATGAAGTACACCAAAGACCAACTCAAAATCTTCACTAAAGACAAAGCCGCATTCAAACAAGTTCAAAAAGTATAAACGACCATGAAACACAGTTTCACACCCACATATTCAAAAGAAGATCACAGATGACTCAGAAAATAACACTCAAAGGTCTTCCAACTTAAATAACATCAGACGAAAACCATCAAGAACTTACCGACAAAGGTTTTCCAATCCACAACGTCAGACAACTACACAAAACCAGCTTCCAAAACGGATCCAGAATCAAGACTGCTATTCCTGTCTGGATTCTAACTTTCCTACAAAAACCAGACTTCATGGCAAAAATTGTTCAACTTACAGACATCTTCAACGTAAAAATCAAGCTTGAAACCTACAAGAGACCAGCTGGAGGTATCCAATGCTACAAATGTCAAGGCTTCGGACATCTGGCAGAATGTTGTACAAGGACACAGAAATGTGTTAAATGTGCAGGCAACCACAGTCTAAAAAACTGCAAAGAAACAGAACTTAAATGCACAAACTGCAGAGAAACCCATGCTGCAAGCAACAGACAATGCCCTGTCTACAAGGAATACAACAATTCAAGACTGAAATACGCACCGAGGACCTCACAACACACCACTGAAGTTTCACATCAAAAAACAGACCCAGAAAAATCAAAAATCAACACACCAGCACCAAAAGTGAATACTTCAATAACTCCTACTCCTACTCCCTCGACTACCAATCCTGAAAACCCAGTTCTTCAACTTCTATCCCTTATATCCAAAATCCTTCTAAATCCAGAACTCCTAAAAACCACTGTAATGCTACTTACAAACCTAATTCCAAGTCCTTAAACAAATCCAGATAACCACTTCAAGACACCTTTTTAAGACCAAGAAGCTTATGCACGAAGAAAACAACATCTCAATCTTTAAGAATCACCTCAAGAACCAGCTGCGAGAGGAGTACTCTCAACAGCTTGCACTCATTTTTCGCCAGACCTTCACTACAAGCACCTTAATTACTGGGTCAAGACCTTTAAAAGGTCGGTACCATTACACACCTCAATCTTCGCTTTAGGTTTTTAAAACCGGTATCCATACTTTGTTGACCTTTAATGATTCTTCTTTTCTATTGAAACTGTTTTTATGTTTGAATATTTCGATGGCTTCTCGTTGTAGACGGGTAAAATAGTGTGAGCAGTTAGGTAATATGTCTGTATTCTGGTATTGTACTCTGTGGCCATCAAGTAAAGAATGTTCTGCTACTGCCGACTTACCCATTTGTTTAAGACGACTGTATCTTTCATGCTCCTTAAGTCTGGTTGCGATGCTACGTTTAGTGGTGCAAATATACACTTTTCCACAACTACATGGTATCCTGTATATGCCTGCTGTCTGATTGGGATGGAGTTGATCCTTTATAGGTCTGAGAAAGTTGTTGATTTTCTTTGTAGGCCTGTATACTGTCTTTATTTCTTCTTTCTTTAGTAGTTATATATAACTTACGAACACATTGCGTGAACGTACAATAGGACAGACAGTGGACAGAATTGCCATTCTCAAGTCAACCCTTGAGGATGCCAGACGCAGTCTCTGGCGAAACGTCGGGGAACTACAAGCCTCACGACTACGTCCTACAGCCCGAAAATCTTCAAGATCATCATAGCAACTCCGGCCGTGAAAGTATACGTGAATACACTATCCAAAAGTATATTAAGTGGATGTCCTGGTCGTCCTCTTCTTCCTGGAGGTTGATAGCTAAACATTTGTTGTGGTATATTCTGATCGTCCATTCGATGAACATGTTGCATTCATCTTGACTTATAACACTGTGCAACAAATTTAAACCTTTTTTCTGTCCATTAGATGAAACCATGTGATTTTAACTAATTGAGATATGCTAAATTCATTTCTGAAATCCAAAATTTTCTATCACCCACAATTTTCTTTAATGACACTTTGTACATACGTTCATTTGCTATAAATACAACAAAAAAGTTGTCTTGTACTTAATACTTTTTTCTGTCCTTTAGAATAAACTTTGTGATTTTAACTAAATGAGATGTGCTGTATTCAATTTTGAAATCCAAAATTTTCTGTCACTAATCAATTTTTGTAATAACACTTTTTAATTGTATAAGTTAGTTATAATGACAAACATAACTGCAAAGAACACCAAATTAAAATGTCTATGATGACCGTGTGCGCTTATGGACAGCTATCTCTGATGATTGAAAAGCAATATTCACCAAGCATACTTGCAGTCCATCTTCCACTGTATCGTTTTTCAAAGCCTGATATTTCTTGGTGAAACCTTTCGCCATGTTCATCGCTGACAGCCACCAAGGGTTTTTGGAAAGAAGTCCAGATGACAGTCCAGAAAATGTAGTTTCAAAGACATATTGCATCCCATAACATGAAAGTAGTGTAGTAACTCACTTAATTCATAGTCTGCTGATTTTTTATTCCCAAGGAAGTTCGTGCATAGTGATTTAAATGCAATCCAAGCCATTTTGTCCGCTTCCAACAGTTTATTTTCAAAGTCTTCATCCTGGAAGACTGCTCTTATCTGTGGACCCATAAACACTCCTTCCTTAATCTTTGCATCACTTAGGTTTGGGAATTTATTTTTGAGATGCATGAAAGCTTGTCCTTCTCTTTCTAGTGCCTTCACAAATCAGTCCGAGCTTGATGTGTAAAGGTGGTAGGAAGACATCTTGAGGGTTCACAAGTGGTTCATGGCAAACACTTTTGACTCCAGGAATGTAGGTTTGTCTTGCAGGCTATTCTTTACAAAAGTAGTGGTTTGCTTTGTCGCGGCTATACCACTCACATAAAAACAACAGTATTTTGTGTACCCTTGTTGCATACCCATTAAGAGTCCAATAACTTTCAAGTCTCCACATATATACCATTTGTATGAAGTATATTCAATGCACCTTAGTATTGCACTCATAACCTGAAACGTTTCCTTCGTATGAATGGCATATGCGATAGGAACAGATGGGAAAATATTGCCAATATGGATAAGTACTGCCTTTAGACTTAGTTTGGAGGAATCTATAAATAAGCGCCAGTCCACTGGATTATGTTCATGTCCCAAAGCCTGAAATAAGCCATTCACATCGTTGCAAAAAATATTCCTTCATTCTCAGAACTATATTCAATAACATGAGTTTGTCGTTTTCTAAATGAAGTTATTCTAACATTAATATCTATAAATGAAGGGGAACCACCGTCTGGTGGTGTTCTAAGAACCAGGTAAGGTTACAGCCGCTCTTCTTCTCGTGATTAACCAACTGTTCCTCTCACTGGAAAGACAGATGGAGTGACAAGCAGTACACTCAAAACATGTATTATGCAACTCCTCCTACATTTACTATATTCACAATTGCGTGTTGAAATAAAATTAAAAACTTCACACATTATTTTTTTGCTCTCACTCTGAAAAATTTGACGTCATTCTACAGTTACGTCAGTTAGTGATATAAAACCGTAAATTTTAATTACCATTAATAAATATAGATATATTTCCTTTAAAGAAGTTGGTATCTATATACAAAACATTTAAAGAAAAAAAGTGATGCCCTATTATCAGAAAGAAAAATAATAAAAAGTTATTTTATTTTGTTAGAATTGTTACATCTGTTACCTAGAAATTACATAATATATTATAAATATCATGTATTTATTGCCATTTCGCTACAATATAATTATTGCATTTTTTATTTAAATTTATGTAAACTGGCATATCATTGTTAATGTATTAGTGAGTAAGAAAATACAAAGTTATCTTCAAACTTTGATAATATTAGTAACGTAAGACAATATATTAGAGAGCGAAAGGTAACAAAGTACAAATAATATAACCTACTGCAAATACAAACACTTTAAACAACTCTAACGCTAGAATGTCGCATAGTTCCCTTTTTTTTTTCCTCACAGTCAACAATTGCATACAGAAACCTACATTGAAATTTCTTCCGGAGAAGTACTATGATGTATCAAGGCCATGACCAAAAATCATCTGCCGCTTTTAACTGCAAGGCACTAAAATCCAACGCTTAATCCCTCATTTAAAATACAGGGATGTAATACAACTCCTGCCTTCGGTGAATCGGATAACCCATATAACCTGCTTCCACACCCTCCACGCCTCACTCTACAACGCTCTAGTTAAGAAAGAAGTCTCTGCTTCAGACGGTGGGTTGCCATTGTCGGATTCTGGTTTCGATTTCTATGCCTTGTAGTTAGAAGCGGCAGATATTTCTTGATACATCACGTTTCAATGAGAGAAAGTTCAAGGAAGATTTCGACATGCAATAGTTGATAATTTCATTAGGCTATAACCCACTTTGTTATCTGTCCGAAATTGTTAGCTTCACATTTATGTATAACCAGGTACATATTCTGCTTTTTATTTGTTTATACTCTGTATATCTTGAGTATTTACTCAATGAAAAGTTATAATCTTATTTACTTAATGGCTCAATGACATTAGTAAGAAACCTAGAAAACTGACTTTATTTGTAGATCATACCAACTGCAAGATAAACTTTAAAGGTAAATAAATTCATGCCTAAATTGTTTCTTTTATTGTATAAAACTTATTATATGTAGTACTTTCGATGGAGAAACTAATGTAACATCTAAGTGCATCTCCACAAAAATATGACTTTCCCTGTACTTCCCAAATTATTTATTTGTGTTTCAAGTATTTAAAATTGTCCACCGCTGTGGTCTCGGGTAAGTGTCGGATCATTTTTCTAATGTGATGGCACAATAAAACCCGTAGGTTCATGGCCGCATGGACACAAGTTCTCAATAAAATCCCTATCCTGAGCTAAAACTTAATCATTCCCTGTATAATTACCTCTCTCAAACCATGGTTAATATTATTCTTCCATCTCATTCTTGGCCTACCTACTAAGTGTTTCTCCCTGCTTTCCTACATGTATTTCTGCTGGTTGAGTGAAAGAGAATGTCTTATGGCCTTAACTCTGCCAGAATAAATGAAACATTTTTATTATATGTAACTAATTAAATATGGTGGTTCATGAATTATAAGAATTTTAACTAGACTTTTTAATAAAGTGATAGAAGGAGATCCTATTCGAGATGAGTGGAAGTTATCGTACATTAGTGCAATATACAAAATTAAAGGGCATAAATGAGATCCAGCAAACTATAGAGGGATCAGTGTTATTGCAGCAATTAGTAGAATGTTAAGTACAATTATTCAAATTAGATTGGAGGAACTAATACATAATAAAATATCAGAAGAATAAACAGGTTTCACAGCAGGTAAATCGTGCCTTGATAATATATATGTGATTAGGCAGAATACATAAAAGTTGTTGACCAAAGGAAAAGAAGTTCATATGGCATTTATAGATCTGGAAAAGGCATTATGACTCTGTACTCATCAAGAAGCTTTGGGTGGTAATGGAAAAGTTTGGAATACCTAAATCTCTTATACATTTTATAAAAATAATGTATGATTGCAAAACAAGTATTAAGATTGGAAACAGAGTATCCTCAGAATTTGATATAACAAAAGGATTAAGACACGGATGCGGGATGTCACCAACATTGTTCAAGATATATTTAGAAGATGTATTAAGGAAATGGAATAAGTCATGTAGGGGAAAGGGAATCAACATTAATGGCCATTTAGTGCACAATTTATTATTCGCTGATGACCTGATTATAATAGGACAAAACAAAGAAGATAGAGAATATATGATTTAAAAGTTGGTAGACGCATTTGAGGTAGATGGACTGAAGATAAATTATATCAAAACAAAATATATGGTAATCGGAGGAAATTCAGAAGATCTACAAATAAATAATATGACAATTAAACGTGTTGAAGAATTTAAATAACTTGGATCTATAATAGATAAATCTGGTACTTGTGAAAAATATATTGACAGAGTAAATTGTGCAAGGAAGGCGATTAAATCCCTGAATGGTATTTTAATAGAAAATATACTTACATATGGATCAGAACGCTGGACAATAAATGAAAGGATGCAGAAAAGAATATTGGCTAGAGAAATGGATGGATTACGGAGAAGTATGAGAATATCCAGGATACAACATATTCGAAATACATATATCAGACAAGAAATGGTTGCACAAGAAACTGTTATCGATAGGATAACAAAGAGAGCTCTACAGTGGTATGGACATGTACAACGGATATCGGACGATCAGCGGCCGAAACAGGCGTTGGATTGGATGGTACCAGGCAGAAGGAAGAGGGGGAGAAGTAGAAGAACATGGTATGAGGGAATATAGGGTGTCATGATGAAGAGGGAATGGAAGATGGACAATGGGAACATAGGAATCTCTGGAAAACAGGAATCAAAGGCAAACTGCTGTAAACTGGAAAGCCTGTATTAAGTATTAAGTAAGTATTAAAGAAGTTTCCATGCCTCATACGTGCCACGAGTCCTAACCATCGTACTTTACGAGATTTAAACTGCTAATAATACCACAATAATATTATTAATAAAAACAAAAATATTAACCTACTGGCACAATCGAACTCGTAAGTTTATATCACACATTTGTATATATCCATACAGTGGTAAGTTTTCGAATAATCTCCTGTAAAATATATTTCCCTCAGATAATGGTTAATGTATTCTCCTACCTCTTATTCTCCCACCTCATTATCGGCCTATCTACAGGCCGAGATCTCTCTGGTTTTCCTACCAAGAATTCGAATGGTCCTCTTCCGTTCCCATTATTGTGATATATCCGACCCATCTCTGTCTACGGGAGTTAACTCTTCTTTATAATGATATTAATAATAATAACAACAATAATGTTTTAAATATATCTGGTGAATGACTTTTGTGCAGAATACCTTCTTGTACATGCATAATAATTAAAGCAACACTATAAAGTTTAGAAAGAAAATGTATGGTATCTATAATGATCCGCTTATATGTAAATGGAATTCAAAAGCAATGGACATTTGGCCTCAATACAACCGCGATAAATATGTACTTCCTGTTTACTGACACTTTCTTATGCCAATCTTACTTCCTTCTGCAAGATTTTTTTAACTATCTATATTGTATGGATTCCACTCTACACTATAAAACCATGAATATTGAACATTTTTGACAAACCGGTGTGAGAAATTACAACGCCACCGCATTATCATTTTATTAAATAATAATAACAATAACAATAATAAATAATAATGTCCACCACTGTGTCTGAGGGTAACGCCGCGTCTTGCCCGCGTTCAATGATCGGTCGGGATAAGTTTCTTGGGTGATGGTAATTTCAGGTTTTTTTGATTACCTGTAAGGCCAGGCACACACGTTACAATATACTTGTTAGGTAAACCAACACAGGTAAACCGGAAAGTATCCCTGTGCAGGCTAGAGCACATACATGATACGGTAAACAAGAAGATTTTAACTCAGTCGAGAGATGGTGAGGAAACAAGTTGGCTCTCCATTGAATTAACTAGCCACAACTAAACTAAAAACTGTACAGGCGTGCCGGAGCCTGACTCACACACACGCTCAGGTCTACACGCATGCACAGGTAGAAATAATTGAAATTCGATTCTTCTCCGGTCACTTGTGCAATTTGGCCTGCAGCGGCTGGCACACACGCTTCGGTTTATCTGTACAGGTAAACATTACCGGTACACCGAAACGTGTGTACCGGGCCTAAGACTCAGGAAGCTTTAAGGCCCAAACGCCACCAGAACATCATCTTGCAATAATAGTCATCATTATCGTATTCGCCATTAATGTGCGTGAGAATGGTGTGTTTCGTTTTAATATTGTGTTGTCGCGGAGGAGATCCAGACAATGAGCTGATCACTCGATCGGCAAACTCTCTATATCCGTTTGTGGTAAAAACTGTATGTGTGTGATCCATGGTTTAAAATCCATATCCCAACAGGTCGAGTCCCTGTAGGGCCAGGCTGACGTGTCAGACGTAAAATTTACGTACAATTTCAAAGCTTAAACTAAGTTAGTAGAATGGAATGATAATAATAATAATAGCAAGGAGATTACAGATATTTGAGAATAAATTTCCTTGGAAATTATTTGGCCCTAAGAGGGAAAAACAGATAGGTGATTGGTGAAGACTACACGACAGTGAACTACGTGGTCTTTATAGGAAGCCAGATATAATAAGAAGAGTTCTTCTTCTTCTTCCTTTCAAGTATTAGGCCAAGGCCTGTTACGATCCTATAGAAAATTTTCTGTTATGGGAAATTCTCATATAAGACTTGAAAGCATAATAATAGTCCCTTCGATTGGTTGCTGGCCAAAGGAAGGTAAGACCAGTGATGGGGCTGCCATCTTATAGCCTCTGGTCAGGCTTTCTGGAGAAGAAAAGAAAATAAAGTAAAGAAGAAATGGAAGAAAGGAAGGACTCCCTAGCCCTCGGATGCCCTAATAGCGTCGGGGTCGAAAAAACAGGAGTTAACCAAGAGAGGTTAGATAGTAAAGTTAAAAGAGTGCAAAACACAAGTAAGTGGAAGAAATGTTTTGCACAGCTTGGGCACCTTGTGGTCTCCATCCACATATCCCCTAGATGAGGACCCCTGAGGGCATAAGAAGAGTTAAATCTCGTATACTGCAATGGACAGGGCATGTGGCATTTAAATCTCGTATACTGCAATGGGCAGGGCATGTCGCATGAATGGGGAATGAAACAGGTGCATGGAAGCTTCTTGTATAAAGACAAAAGGGAAAGCGCCCAGTTAGTAGACGAAGAGTGAGGTAGGAAAAACATTAATCAAGAATTGAGGGAATTAGATTATACCGCAAATGAATGCAAAACATTAGCTCTCGATAGGAATATATAGAGAGCTTATGTCCGTGCGACCATGAACTTACGGGTTCGATAGTGCCAGTGAGTTAGTTACTTTATTAATTAATGATAATAACAATCATCATCATCATCATCATCAACAACAATCAGGGATTAGGCCATTGGACTTTTCCGCTTCAGGATTGAAATTGCTCCCTCCATCGCTTCTTAGGTCGTCTGGGTCTGTCCGCCCTGTGGGTCTGTAGTTGAATAGCTTCATACGTAGTCTATTATTTAACATTCTGAGGATATGTTCATGCCAGTTCTTTTTGTATATTTCAATGATTTTAGCGATTGCTGGTGGGTTGAGAGCTTTGCGGATATCTTCATTACGATTGTGGTCATAAATCATATAACCCGCTAAAGGTCTTAATAACTTCATTTCTGCAGTTACTATCATTTTTAATTTGCCTGTGGTAAGAGTCCAAGTTTAAGAGTCATAAAGTAGAGTTAGAAGAGCCATTGTTTTATAAAATTTTGGAATTGTATCTGGGCGTACTTTTCGGAGAAGAGTGTTAGTAATAATAATAAAAATAATAGTAATACTAATAATAATAATAATAATAATAATAATAATAATAATAATAATAATAATAAATACAAATAATAATAATGTAGGGCCTATAATAATCATAATAATAACAATATTTTATTAGATAAATTCCACACTCGAGTGGTTTTCCTTGAAGCTAAACAGAATTGTGTCATCACTGTCTAAGGAATTTTCTTCCCTAAATACCGTCTTGATTCCATACTTTTTCTTCAATCTTCTATCCAATGTTTTCTTGGTCTATATATTATGTTCGTTCCTTTAGGAAACCATTTAAGGAACTACTTTGGTATTATATCTTCATCCATTCGTATGCGATGTGCGTACCATTTGAAAAGCATTTCTACTATTTTTTCCAATATGTTCGTTTCGACATGCGGACTTTTCTTTATTGTACTATTTTTTACTGTATCCCGCCTTGATATACATGTTTATTGCTTAAAAAATTCCTTTTTACTACTAAAATTGTATTGGCCTATTTTCCACTGAAAATCCATGTTTGGAATCCATATAGCAAAATGCTTTCTAACAAAACCTGAAATATTAATCAATGTTATTATTATTATTATTATTATTATTACTATTATTATTATTATTATTATTAATTATTATGATTATTATTTATTATTATTATTATTATTATTATCCTTAAATCCTTTAGGCTTTGATACTATAGACGTTTTAGCAACTAGTTCTTTTAATGATGAATAGGGAGCAGCAAATGCATGAACTCCCAACCTGGAGGATCAGGTAAATGTTGTTCGAGGTGTTCTTTCTCTATCTAGTCTTTAACAAACCAACATCAATATATAAGGCAGTAGATGTATAGTTGCCTCCCGCCAGGTACACCGTACCGTGTATAAGAAGAGGTATGAGACAGTTAGATCTGGAAGAAATGAAATGGGAAGATAGGGAAGAGTGGAGAAAGGATATAATCATTAAAAAAGCTTTGGGCACAGGAAGATGTTTTATTACATCATTAACCTGTTTATAAATAAATAATAATAATAATAATAATAATAATTATTATTATTATTATTATTATAACTTTTCCCTAAAAAACATTATACTGAAAATATATACAATTCTTGTTCTCCATATACTCTTTCTTTAAGAGTGAAGAAAAAATTGCAAGTATTTGATAATACATTTCTTATAAAAGTGATAAAAAAAGAGATGAGCAGATAGGTGAATGGAGAAGACAGCATAAGAGTGAGCTGGAGATATTTATGGGAAATGAGATATAATGAGAAGAATTAAGCCTCGTTAGACTGAGATGGGTAGGACATGTTGCACGAACGAGGATATTAAAACTCCTTGTAGGAAAACCAGAAGAAAGCTTCCAATAGGTAGGCCAAAAATGATGTGGTACAGTAAAGTTAACCACGTTTCGAGGGAAGAATATTAAACAGGGGATGATTGGAAAGTATCAGCTCAGGAGAAGAATTTACGGAGAGCATATGTAGGCTAATGAGTTCGTTATTATTAAACGATTTCCCTTTAAAAATAAAATACTCGTATGTTAACTTGTTGGAAGAAATGCGTGATAAATAAAAGAAAATATTAAAATTGTTCACTAGGTGAAGGGACTACATGAGTTGTTTACTATTTACCTTCGTGTATGCACGGAAACAGGTGGTTTCCTTACTAAAACCAATTTCCTTAATAACACTGACAATGCTTCTTATGTAGATAACCTGGCATTTCATCAAAAGTTGTGTTGGAAAGACAACGCTGGGAATCAAAACATTTCATTGAACACATTTGTACAACTTGTGAATTGGATTAAGTCACTTTAACAGAAAAATTGTAAATGTAAGTTTATTATGTAATAATGTTAATATTTCAATGGAAATATATTATGAGATTCATTTTCATTCATTTGAGTCAGTTGACATCTAAGTGTTAAAATATCGGTTGGCGTTCCTGGATGTTGCTGCCTCTTCCTTCTTTAGTGTAGTACGTATGAACTTTCAAATCAAATCCTTGTCCCCGAAAAGAAGAAAAAAGAAAAATGTATGAATTTTGAAATTCCCGGGAAAAAAGGATTTGATTTGGAAGTTCATACGTCTAACTAAAAAGGGAGGACGAAGCAACATCCAGAATCGCCAACTGAAAATTCAACAGTCAGAAAGATCTTATCATAGTACGTAGGCATAATGAAACATGGTCTCAAAAATTCTATCAAAATAAGAGATATATTAAATCTACATAAGAGTGTATTAGACTCGATAGTCTAGTAACGGTCCCATGCTTTTCATTCCGAGGGCCTTGGGTTAAAACCGGACAGGTTCAATGTATTTTATCATCATCAGCATTGAGCAAAAATATGTGAGGATAGTCTTTACAAATGTGTGATGTTTTTTTACAAAATCCAGTTTTAATAGTTTCATGATATTCCGGAAAATCTCTATTTAATGATGAAGACAATTTGTTTGTAAAATAAACTACAACTCGTTATTATATCCACCTTTCTGTCCACTTCAAATCGTATATTTTTGTTGTCAGTTTATATATATATATAAACTTTTGATAGAATAATGTATTGAATTTCAGAATATCTGATGAAGCCCTTTTATGAAATATTTGATACTTGAATTAATACAAATTTGCCGTCTCGATAGACGCGTGGATAGCTCGCGCGGCTGCTCCGAGAAGGATCCCAGGTTCGCATCCAAGCGGTTCCAAGGGGATATTAGTGATAAAACACCTTCGAACAGTCCGTCATGAGAAACGCTATCGTACCAATTTATAAGAAAGGAGATAATACTGATTGCACCAACTATAGGAGCATTTCATTACTTTCAACAAATAAGCAGACGTACTCCCTATATTGATGGTATTCTAGGAGATCACCAATGTGGATTTAGAAGAAACAGGTCTACAACAGATCAGATTTTTAGTACAAGACAGATTTTAGAAACGAAATTGGAATATAATGGAACTATATATTAACAATACGTAGACTTCAAAAAAGCGTACGATTCAAATAAGAGGGAGAAGCTATATAGTATCCTGCCGGAGTTGGGAATTCCTAAATAGTTAGTTAGACTTATACGAATATGTCTAAATAGCTCAAAGAGTAGCATGCGTGTAGGAAAATGGTTTTCGGATACTTTTGAAATCGACAAAGGTTTGAAGTAAGGAGAAGCACTATCCCATCTACTATTAAATTTTGTGCTAGAGCATGCAAACAAATGTTTAAAGGATGAAGAATACCGTCGCCGTGTCGTAGTCGGTTAGAGTCCCTATCTTTCACTCCGGCGATCCGGGTTCGATTCCCGGCGGGTTAAGTGGTTTTTAAAATCTCAACATCGAGACTGAGTGTGTCCTGTCCTAGTTGTACCCATTGGGTTTAATCCCTAAAAAATAAACGCCTACAACTAAATGGTATTGATAAGCTGTTAGTTTATGTTGTTGATGTAGTACTATTGGGTTTTAGCGAGGAGATACTAAAGGCCAACACGCACACACTATTGTGTAACACTGCGAAATTGTGACTGCAGTAAATATGAATAAAACTAAATATAAGGTCACACATAGAAATATATTATATAATGAAAATGGACAGCTAATAACAAATGAGGAAAATTTTGAGGAAGTGGCTGAATTCGAATACCTAGGAACAATAATCACAAGCAGGAATGAGATGCAAAAAGAAATTTAATGTAGGCTAATTTCTGATGTTATTACGCATTACGGGGACTCTTGACTCTCGACGCCCTTCAAAAAACGTTGAACTGTAAATATACTATTATTCTACCACTTAAAATATATGGATTCGAAATATGGACTCATACTTTAAGAGAGGAACGGAGATTAGGAGTATTTGAGAATAAAGTTCTTAGGAAAATTTTGGACCAAAGAGAGACGAACAGACATGTGAATTGAAAAGAACTTTTAACTGTTTACATGGTCGTTATAATACGCCAGTACAGTTACTTCTCAGAGACTGCGATGGGCAGGACATGTGTCACGAATGGGGAATGAAAGACGTGCTTGGAAGCTTCTTGTAGGAAAACCAGAGGGAAAACGCCAAGTCGGTAGACCAAAAATGAGGAGGGAGAATAACATTAACTATGATTTGAGCGAAGTATATTTACAGCGAATGATTGGAAAACATTACATTAGGATAGGGATGCATGGAGAACTTATGTCCGCGGTGCCTTCAACCTACGGGTTCGATGGTGCCAGTGAGTGAGTTAGTTATATGACTCATTACAAGATGCCAGTCGTTTCCTTTTTTTTATCGATCTACCGACATCTCTTTACCTCTTGGATATAAACGTCGGATTTTTTAAATTATCATTTTATTAATGAAAGAAGAACACACGATTGAGACTTTATAAGGTACTTGAAAGACCAGTATTAAGATTAAGTAGTGAAGCATGGACACTGAGAAGAAGAGAGGTATGCCGAGTAACGAGATGCGATCTATGCGCCGTACAGCAGGGAGAAAATTATGGAAGAGTTGGGTGTAGAACCCATTATATATCATATTCAAAACTATCAGAACAACTGGAAAGCCAATCTTCAACTAATTCCATCTCAAAGAATTCCAAAAGCTATGCTTTGACACTACCCTTAAGGGGAAACATCGCTTGGACGTCCAAATAAGCTCTGAACGGAAAATTCCTCTTTGATACTTTAACAAGCCACATGAACTGATACTTTCACGGATGAAGATGATGATGAAGGTTATTGACTATCTTCATGAAGCTCCACTCTTTTTTTTTTAGTTTTAAAACATTTATATGACGTCCATTTTATTGCATTATTGACTCACATCTTGCAATCTCTGGTTTTACACAGTAAGGCTCATAGTTTATTCATTTCTGCTGCATTCAAGTAGATGGCATAGCTTTCCTTCCTCTTGCGCTTCTTTTTCTTGTCTCCCTTGGAGATATTCTTCTGTGCTTTACCTACCTTCTTGGCGGGTTTTCCTGAGGCTTTAGGCGGCATGGCTGCAGTTTCTGCCAATGTGATAGCCGCCCTCGGATTTGTTACATCTTATTTTGTGTTTGCCCGAGTTTCAATGAAATATGTCATCACAGGTCTTTCTGTGGTTTCGTAAATGTATTAAAAATTTCGCAAAATAACTTATTTATTTGAAAAAAAAACGCATCAGAAATAAAACCAAATCTTAAAACAGAGAGTACAACCAAATATATCAAATCCATCCATAGTAATTCTGCCCGAAGGTAGGTCCTTCACTGCAATCATAGCATTTTCATACTATGCTTGCAGCTTTACTAGGGAATTGTAGGTGTGGTAGCTTCCCGTTGCTTTCCACACCGGTGAAGGATGGTGATGATGATGGTGATAATGACAAGGATGATGATGATGGCCACATGATTTAAGGGACCGTTTGGGCCTTAACGTTTTCCTGACAATTGTCTTTACAGGTGAGGAAAAAAACCCGATAAAAACCTCACCCAGAAAAACTGCCCCGACCGGGCATCGAACCCGGGCCCGCTGCATAACAAGGCAGCACGCTACCTCGAGACCACAGCGGTGGACATATGTTAGATGTATACTGTTTAATCAGTAACTTCAAGTTGATTACGGAAACACGCGGTTTCCTTACAGAAGCAAAGTTCCTTAAGAATATAATTATAATCATTCATCCGATGACACACTGACATTTAGTTGAGGAAGACGACACTGTGAATCAAAACATCTAGTTGTGCACATCTACAAAGTTTCTGACTTTGAGAAGATACACTAAAAAAATGGTAATTAGTACTTATTACTTTAAGGTCCCTTTAACTTTCCAGTTAATATAGCACTTCTGTTCTACAATATATAGTATATTGTTGTTATAGTGGCGAAATAGGATTTCAACATATCTGGAGATCCAACAACAACAATAATAATAATATTAGTGGTCATTAACCTACGGGTTCGATAGAGTTAGGGCTAGTTAGCGACATTGTATACCGAGAGGAACTAAGATTCAGCTCTTAATATTATGATAGTACCTCTAGTTCTTTGCAGAATTACCATGTTTCTTGTGAAGTGAGATTCCTTCTTATTTTCCATCGCAGTTTAACCTCTCACCTAATGTGTACGTTTACATGCCCAGGCACGATGTTATCCTTAAGGTATTTTATTTTAATAAAAATAATTCGATCAATTAATAAATTAATGTTATTTAAAAAGAGTGGTTACAGTTGCCCAGCCTATGGGGAGAGACATTTTGAACTTTGGATCAGCACTTACAATAAACGAACACATCTTCTTCTTCTTCTTCTTATTTTCTTCGTATATTTCTTCTTCTAGTAGCGACAACAATTCCAATGAAGTTTCGGCCTTCTCAACTACTTTTCTCCATTCAGACCTATTCTGAATATAGACTGGCTAATTTTTAATTTCCATTTCTGTTATATATTTTACGATGTCATCATGACATCTGTAATTTTTGCGTCCAAGATGTTCTAGTGAATATTGGTTTCCATTTGTATATTATTCTTACAAGTTTATCTTCTTGCAATCTATTCACATGTCCAAACCGGCGCAGCCTTTGAGCTTTAATATGGTTTACTATATCCTTATTTTGTATTACATTATTTAAGACATGTGCCAACCCTTTCTCTAATTTGGCAAAACATTCTCCGTAAGATTTTTCTTTCAGAGATTGATAGTTTTTGTTTATCAGATTCTTCCAATACCCATGTTTCACAGTCATAACTTATATTCGCTTAATTTTATCGAGTCTGGAGACAAGTTTCCATTACTATTTGCATAGTAGGCTTTATTTCTCAGGAAAATCTTTCACTTATTGTTTTCTCCTTACTGTTTTTTTTAATTAACGGTTGAAATAAAGTATTTATGTGATTTAAAATTTTCTAATTTAATATCGTTGATGATCAAATTACTTTTATTTTTATTTTTGTTGTACATTATTTTAAATACTTTGTTTTGTAACTATTTACTATTAATCCATATTTAACGGACTTTTCTGTTAGTAATTGCAATGTTTCAATTAGTGTTGATACGTTTCCTACAGTTATTTATATGACATTCTGTTATAATAATAATAATAATAATAATAATAATAATAATAATAATATTATTATTATTAAATATATTCATGTATATTTCCGGTTTTAACAAATTTGTTACATTTTCCCGGCACCAATGACTTGTTTTAATTTAGCTTTATAATTTTTCTCCATTCTTCTCTATTATAACACATTTCTTCCTCTGTTTCCCAATCCTTAAACGTTTCCCTAATCCCTTGGATCGGGTCCACGTGAGATTTAGTCGCCCTTCCTTCTCATTCCTGATGGTGCACATTCCATAATTTGTTTTGGTAATCTTTCATCCTCCATTCGCCAAATATGCCCGTACTATTTTAGTTGTTCTTCTTGGATAATAATAATAATAATAGATTTAAAATCTAGCAGGTTAGGAAAATACAAAAAAAGATAGTTTTGTACCTAAATTACAATAAATACAAATGTTTCAATATTATTTATAATACAATTATTATTTAAAATATCTATACTCATTTACTCAAGATTTAACGAAGAAAATGTGTACAAAATGTACTAGGTAGGGAAGTAAAAAAAACTATTAATGACATAGAAAAATAATATTTCTGGAGAAAAAATATATTTAACACGTAATTGTCTAAGTATGACTTAAAAGTGTGAACTGTCCGGCAAATTCTGACATCCTGAGGTGGGGAGTCCAGGAAAGGGTAGAAGCTATTGTGAAAAAAAGAATAATAGGTGCTGTTGTGAGGGAAATTATGCTGATGATGTACTATTGGCCGATAGCGAGGACATACTAAAGGACATCATGCACACACTATTGAATAACACTTAGAATTTAGGACTGGAAGTAAATATCAATAAAATTAAATGTACAGTCACATGTAAAAATACATTATATAATGTAAATCTTCAGCTAGTGACAAATGAGGGAAATTTTGAGGAAGTGGCTGAATTGAAATAGCTAAGAACAGTAATCACAAATAGGAATGCGATGCACAAACAATTAAACATAAGCTTAATTCTGGAAATGCGTGCTATTATGATTGCAGAGACTCTTCAGGTCCCAACTCCTTTCAAACAACGTTAAATTGAAAACATATAAAATTATTATCCTACCAGTTATATCATATGGGTGCAAAACATGGACTCTTACTTTAAGGGAGAAAAGGAGATTACAAGTATTTGAGAATAAAGTACTTAGGAAAATGTTTGGACCAAAGAGAGATGAACAGACAGGTGACTGGAGAAGGTTGTATAAGAATGAACTACACGGTCTTTATAGGAAGCCAGATATAATAAGAACAGTTACGTCTCATAGATTGCGATGGGCAGGACATGTTGCGCGTATGGGGAATAAAAGATATGGATGGAAGCTTCTTGTAGGAAAGCCGGAGGAAAAACGCCCAGTTGGCAGACCAAGAATGAGGTGGGAGAATAACGTTAACTATGATTTGAGGGAAGTAAATTATACAGGGAATGACTGGAAAATATTAGCTCAGGATATGGATGCATGGAGAGGTTATATCCGCGCGGCCATTAACCTATGGGTTCGATACTGCCGGTAAGTAAGTAAGTTGTGAGGGATTTTAGCAGACCACTATCTTATGACCTTCTTGTCAACATTGTGGTATAAAGATAACTTCACAAAATGGACTCCAGATAATTAGGAGTGTATAAGAGTACAGAAACTTGAAAAATTGTGAAAGAGAGTGCAATGTACATGTTACACTAAGACGAAACATGAGAGATCATGGAAATGTTTAGAAATATGATCATAACGACGGACGTTAAAAATGAAACGAACGCATGCTTTATGAACACGCTGTAGTCTCTGCGTCAAGTGAAAGTTGAAGTTATTAGCCTATATATGACGTCAAAATAAACGAAGTCTGGCATTACAATATTCTGCACAAGAGTTTGATTTAATGGGAAAAATAAATGTATTTAATCGTCTTCAAGATAATCAAGATAATATAGAATGGAAAATGTTAATGACGGTAGAGTTTGCCAGATGAAGAGGAATAATGAAGAATCACAGCGGTACAGAAGGTAGCACTGAAACGAATTGATATAAAAACTAGGATATACTGAATTATAAATGAGCGTATGAGGGACGAAATGAATCAGGAATATGTGATTTCGAATATTCGGTCATCGAACAAGAAAATGTTAGCGTCATTTTGGCCAACATAAAACTCACGCTCCCGCTAGAACCAATTGCCAATATGTTTACACGCATACCGGGTGATTCACAATACGTTTTACAGATTGCTACGGGTTGTAGAAGGTACTTCATAGATAAAGTTTTGATAAGGGTCCATGCTGGAATCGTATTATTTCGTTGTAAAGTAGGTTTAAAGATCGGTCAACAATGGACTGATATCGCATGTCACGTGTTTCAGAATGAGTATTACGGAAATCCTAGGGGCTGTACTACAAGAATGGTTCCATGTGGGGGACCCGCACTAAGTGTACCTGCGAAGAATATTTTAATATACACATCATGCAAGATCTGGTGTGTGCTCAATAATTACTGCTGCCGCCAGAATTCGTACTAGGAGATCTTCCTCCGACTTGACAGTGTAGTATATCCTCTAGAAGTCTGTAATACTTATTCTGAAACACAAGACACACGATATCAGTTCATTGTGTTTCGATTTTCAAACATATTTTACATCTGAATGGTACGTTTCCGGACAACGACTCCTCATCAAAACTGTATCTACTGAATCCCTCCGCAACCACTAGAAATCTGTAATACTTATTGTGAATACTCTGTATAACTTTATCCTATCTCAG